>JAWQFJ010002725.1:22500-75000 GCA_034096865.1 Theodoxus fluviatilis | reverse complement strand
GGAGAAAAAGAAAAAATTACTTTGAAAAGAAATATGTGTGTGTGTGTGTGTGTGTGTGTGTGTGTGTGTGTGTGTGTGTGTGTGTGTGTGTGTGTGTGTGTGTGTGTGTGTGTGTGTGTGTGTGTGAGCATGTGTGTGTCTGAATTTCTTGTCCCATTGAATCCCAGCTAAGATGCGAGAATGTCACTCCAAAGGCAAATGTTTGAGTGTCTTTTCTTACCCATTTGGCTGAAAATCTTTAACTTCTTTCTGCTTAGAATCCTCTTCACAAAAACTTATCTTAAAATTCCGTTTTGCTTTTCTCATTGCAAGGTTGAGCGCTACTTTGATTCAGAGTGTAGTGGAGACGCAATCCCCAAGGTACCTACATCCATTTTTAAATTTTTTTTTTAAGTTAAGTTTTTTCATTCATGTCTCATAACCTTGGCATGTTCATTGTGTGATGCCAGTGAACTAGAGATATGGTCAGTTCCACCTGCCAGAACTGGCTTGGTCTCTGCCGTCAAAGTGCCGAGTGTGTATGGTAATGGGACCTTGTTTCCAGTTAGAAAGAGATTTTGGGACGTGTTTAAGGAGCTCAGACAGACTGTTCTGAGATCAACAGGTTTCTAGAATTAGGGACTTTTTTTTCGTCCAAATTATGAAGATGACTTTTTTGGGAAAGTGCTTGCATGACATGGATAAAAGAAATGAGAAGTATGCTCCTCCAGATTGTCATGCAGCCGCTTCTGTTGAAAAATAGTAATAGAAGAATACAGAGGAAGAATTGCAGTGGATCTCGATCTGGTAATGTTTTATCTAGGTGACACAACCCTTTTTGATTTGGTACCTAGTGCTTAAGATTACTTGTTTGCAGAAGAATGTGCACCTCTGGTTCTCACGTAGCCTGTATACTCATTAAATGACCCTCATTTACTGCTCATGATTCATCTTCAAAGCAATGCTATTAGAGGTTAGGAGACTGCCCTAGTTTATCACATGCTGTCAGTTTGTAATATTGGACATTCTTACAAAGAAAAGAATGGAGAAAAATGACATTCTTGCTTCAAGTCTGGTGGTCTTTTGTGGAGGATCATGGAATATTTGCTTTTGTCATTAATTTTGAGTTTACAAAACTGAACATATCTGCATCAGACAGGCTTTTGCCATGAGGAAATGATCTACATCTTCTGCAGACGTCCAGTATTTGTAGTGATCAGGACTATATTTGCACAGATGTTAACATGATGTGAAATGAAGTGCACATACAAGGGCTTGCAAGTGCTTGATCATTGTGACTGTGTGCATTCAGCCATTCGTGCAGTGCTTTTGTCCACATCTGTCCTGTAACTCATCCTTGGTTGGTAGATGCAACATGATTGTAGTGATGGCTTCATCATGGAAACATGTAGAGATTAGCGAGAAGGAAGAAGTAGCTGTAGTGAAGCTTTCAGTAGAAGGCGGCATTCTAAACTTCACACTTTGACTGTTGGAAATAAAGTCAACACAACTGTGCCTCGGTTGATAAAGATTTCTCTCCTCTCAAGTGGGATGACCGGGGTCAGTGATTTTGTGACAGTTCATTGGCTCACTTTTCATTGACGATGACTAAAACTGTCTGCATTAACTTATGTTCAGTAACTCTGTTGTGCGGAAAGACCCAACATACAAGTGCATTCTGTTTCTTTGGCAGTGCTGATGAGATAGCATGACAGAGTGAGGGGTGGGGGGTGGGGATGGGCTATTACATGACCTGTTGCTAGGCAACCTGTCAAGCAGGTCTGGACAACACAGGACTTTGTCATTGCAGCCCCTGACTCCCGAAGCAACGGCGGCACAAGTGATACAGTGGCTGCAGACAAACCGATTCTCACAGTATGGCAGAGTTTTCCAGAATTTCTCTGGTGAGTGTAACATTGTGCTGCTGTGTTTGTATGTGTGTATGCACACTGTGTGTGTGTGTGTATGTGAGGGGGAGAGAGAGAGAGAAAGAGAGAGAGAGCGAGAGAGAGAGAGAGAGAGAGAGAGAGAGAGAGAGAGAGAGAGAGAGAGAGAGAGAGAGAGAGAGAGAGAGAGAGAGAGAAAATAAGTGAGTGCAATAGAAAGTTCTGTGAAAGGTGATATATTTTCTCTTTCAAAGTCCATTACACTGACTGCCCAGTGATGACAAAACTCCAATGAGGCCGGGTCGCTAGTCAGACATGGCTGTGTCAGTTCTCACTGTCATCCTCTCCCCTCCTCTTTCCTTCTTTTCTGTCTGCTGCTATGTCTGTCCTGTCAGCCCTGGCTGTCCCTCTGTCTCCCCCCCCAACTCTGTCTGTGTCCTCTCTCCGTGTCTGGCTGGCAGACAGGGGGGCTGGTGATGGATTGATTATGAGATCTGAGGGCAGTTGACTGGGCAAGATTGATTATTTGAATATAGTTTTCTCTGTGTCTTTACTCTTTGTTGTAACCTTGAAATTTGTATCATTTTGTTTGCTTTGCCTCTGCTTTCCCAGATTTAAATTGAAGCACGTAGTGGAGATTCTGCATGAAAAGAAGGTGGTTGCAAAATGAAGTATTGAAAAAAGTATTGTATAAAATGGTAGTGTGTTGCAATTACCATAAACAATACTGCCATGCCAATATTATCTCATTCTTGCCAAATTAGAACAGCATTGAAACAGTCCTATGTAGTCTGCTGGAAACTTAGTTTATCTGATGGCTTCCAGTCCATATGTCCAGGGTTCATACGCTCCTGGAATTTCCTTGAAAGTGCTTGAATTCTGAGGTGGTGTTTTCAAGTCCTTGAATACCCTTGATTCCTATTAAAAACTGTAATTTCCTTGAAAAGTGCTTGAAATTAAGCAGAGTGGCTCCGCAAGCAAACTGACAAGGCAGCTGAAGATGCCAAAACCAAGGGGGCTGTCAGACTGATAGCTCAGCCTAATGCTCTAAGAGCAAAGCCAAATCAAAGCAGTCTGATGCAAAAAATCAAAGCTCTGTGACTCACTTCACTGTGATTGTACATTTGTAGGTGTTGCATTGTGTGGAGTTTACATCTTTCCTGTGACTTGGAGGTGTACTGCAGGGAACAAACATCAGATTTGAATACCAGAATATTGTGTCTGACTGTGAACAGTGTAAGCAGAAAAAAACGTTTAGGATTATGATCTTTGATGTAACTATTTCTTCCACCACTGCCTTGAATTTTATAAAGTGGTGTTTGAAAAGCCCTGGAAAAGTCCTTAAAATTGTTATGAAATTGTGAGTATGAACCCTGTATGTCTTGCATATCTGTGCTCTGATCACCACTACCTTTTGCACACAGGTAGCGACTTGCTCCGACTCACCAGGGATGATCTTATTCAGATCTGTGGTTTGGCTGATGGCATCCGCCTCAATAACATCCTGCAGGCCAAGTATGTACCCAGTACCTCTGTGCCTCTGGTGAACTGGCAGCCTTGATTTAGAGCCACTGTGGTGTTGATTTTTTTAGACATGAAAAGCCCTGATTCATTTTAACCCTTGGGGTGCCACAGTCAGAAAATTGGACAGCAACAGTTGAGTGCCACAGTCCAAATTTACCACCACTGGGCTCCGGCTCTGTGTGTTAAACTTTCACTAAGCCCACTTTCTATAGGTTAGAGCCTGTTTCTACAACCAATGAGAGTGAAGCAGACATCAGAGCCAGCACATTGGGAGTGTGGCTTTTTGGGGTTATCATGGCACTCCAAGGGTTAAGCTACATTTGACTTGAAGCACCTTTTATATCTCAAATGTAGGCCCTTGGTTTTGACAGATACAACATCACGTAAAAGAGGAACTTGAGCAGTTGTACAGTTGCATTGTTCTACTGATACAGTGCATGAAATATACTGTAACTGTAGTGTTAAGTGCTGCAGGAAAACAAGGTAGTTTGTTGAACCATTGACTGAGAATTCTTAGGAACAGAATTTAGTGACTAGGAAGTACAGTAGAGTCTAATGCATACTGTTCAGTGCCTGATTTTGCAAGGAAGTTGGGTTTGTAATAGGGTTCTGTAATTGTTAACTCTTTCATAATCCTAGGAATGAAAGCATGTATGATGATCTACACAATGTGTAACAAATTATGATCATGAGAATTGCATCTTGATGCTCGTGTCTTGACAAATGCAGGTCTTTATATTTCCTTCAAATCCTAAATTGGCTCCCTTGGAACACAGCCTGAGTTTCTCTGTTCCATTTTCAGATGCATCCGTCCCAGAATGACCCTGTATGTCTGCCAAGAACCAGAGTCAGGTGAGGACATACAGTGGTGCTTATGCCACGGAAGGTGTTTGCAGTTTTGTAGAGAGTTCTGCACAATGCATGCAGACATGCATCCTGCGTGCGTGTGTTTGTGTGTGTGTCTGTGTCCATGTGTGTGTGTGTGTGTGTTTGTGTGTGTGTGTGTGACTGTGTGTGTGTGTGTGTGACTGTGTGTGTGTGTGTGTGTGACTCTGTGTGTGTCTGTGTGTGTGTCTGTGTATGTGTGTGTGAGTGACTGTGTGCACAATATGAAGGTTATACACATAATTATCAATCAATATCTCTTTCTCCACCTCTTCCCCTCCACCCCTCTCTCCTCCCTCTGTCCTTGTCTCAGCCCTGACAGTGTTTCTCCTCACTACCATGCCACGTGCTCCACCTCTTCCCCTCCACCTCTCTCTCCTCACTCTGTCCTTGCCTCAGCCCTGACAGTGTTTCTCCTCACTACCATGCCACGTGCTCCACCTCTTCCACTCCACCTCTCTCTCCTTGAGCACTCTGTCCTTGCCTCAGCCCTGACAGTGTTTCTCCTCACTACCATGCCACGTGCTCCACCTCTTCCCCTCCACCTCTCTCTCCTCACTCTGTCCTTGCCTCAGCCCTGACAGTGTTTCTCCTCACTACCATGCCACGTGCTCCACCTCTTCCCCTCCACCTCTCTCTCCTCACTCTGTCCTTGCCTCAGCCCTGACACTCTTTCTCCTCACTACCATGCCACGTGCTCCACCTCTTCCCCTCCACCTCTCTCTCCTCACTCTGTCCTTGCCTCAGCCCTGACACTCTCCTCACTACTATGCCATGTGCTCCACCTCTTCCCCTCCACCTCTCTCTCCTCTCTCTGTCCTTGCCTCAGCCCTGACACTCTTTCTCCTCACTACCATGCCCTGTGCTCCACTTCTTCCCCTCCACCTCTCTCCTCACTCTGTCCTTGCCTCAGCCCTGACACTCTCCTCACTACCATGCCACGTGCTCCACCTCTTCCCCTCCACCTCTCTCTCCTCACTCTGTCCTTGCCTCAGCCCTGACACTCTCCTCACTACCATGCCACGTGCTCCACCTCTTCCCCTCCACCTCTCTCTCCTCACTCTGTCCTTGCCTCAGCCCTGACACTCTCCTCACTACCATGCCACGTGCTCCACCTCTTCCCCTCCACCTCTCTCTCCTCACTCTGACCTTGCCTCAGCCCTGACAGTGTTTCTTCTCACTACCATGCCACGTGCTCCACCTCTTCCCCTCCACCTCTCTCTCCTCACTCTGACCTTGCCTCAGCCCTGACAGTGTTTCTTCTCACTACCATGCCACGTGCTCCACCTCTTCCCCTCCACCTCTCTCTCCTCACTCTGTCCTTGCCTCAGCCCTGACAGTGTTTCTCCTCACTACCATGCCACGTGCTCCACCTCTTCCCCTCCACCTCTCTCTCCTCACTCTGTCCTTGCCTCAGCCCTGACACTCTCCTCACTACCATGCCACGTGCTCCACCTCTTCCCCTCCACCTCTCTCTCCTCACTCTGTCCTTGCCTCAGCCCTGACAGTGTTTCTCATTGCAGTTTACCATGCCATGTACCTGGACCATCTGACCTGCACTGAACTTACTGCCAAACTGGCAAACCTCTTCGGCGTCTTGCCCACCCAGATCGGTGACATCTTCTGTCAGGGACCCAACAGCATCCACATCTTTGTCTCGGACGAGGCAAGTAGTCTCCTTTTCATGTGTGTAGAGCAGTGGATATGTTTTTTTTAATTAATTATTCCACGAGTTCTTGTTTTGCCTCCAATGAAATGGACCATATTGGTGTCACAGATTGTTTTTTGTTGATTTTTTAAGAATCTGCTTTATGAACATAGGGAGAATTTAGTATTGGAGTAAAGTAGTTTTATGTTGGACCTATTTTATGTGTCACTGAATTTATCTACGCTGTTAGTTAACTATGCCTAATCTAGATTTACAAAGGAAGAAAACATTTTTTTTTACTACAGATGAAAAAGTTCATAACCTTGAGCATCTCCAATTTTGGG
Source organism: Theodoxus fluviatilis (assembly GCA_034096865.1). Lineage (NCBI taxonomy): Eukaryota > Metazoa > Mollusca > Gastropoda > Cycloneritida > Neritidae > Theodoxus > Theodoxus fluviatilis. Next base: position 68,734 of record JAWQFJ010002725.1, on the reverse strand, counting down.
GCAGAAATCAGGTCTAGAAGGGAAGTTGATTGATGGTTGTGCATGTGTAATTTATGTTTTCAGTGTGACATCACCGCATATGAGTTTTTCTTTTTACATATATTGTAATCCATGATTGATCAATGAACAAAACCAACAAATGAATAATTTCCAATAAACAGAATCATGTCGGCACAGAATGCCAGTTTACAGGTGCTGGCAGTGGAAAGTGTACATGGTAAAAAGTTAATGAGAAATTTACAACACAATGTACAAAGGTCCAGCTGATAAAGTTAGCTCTGTGCATCACCAGATGATCATAAAAATGTTTTAGAATCCTTTGGGTGAAACAAAAATGCTTTCTTATTTTCATACATCACAGTTAGTTGAGGGGGAGGGTGTGTGTGTGTGTGTGTGTGTGTGTGTTGGTTTGTGGTGTTTTTTTCAGTTTTGTTTTTTGGGGGTTTGTTTTTGGTTTTGGTTTTGCTTTGATTTTCCATCTGACATAAATATAATAATCATTGGGCTTAAGTTTGTCCTTGCTCCTTAACTAGTTTTTGTCTTGATTCTCTTTCAGGTAATCCAGAACATGCCGGATCACTCGAGGTTCTCTGTGGATGGTATGAAAGGTAGGATTCTGTCCGTGGCTTTTTGCCTCCCTCACTATTCCTCTCTGCCTGGCACTTTGTAGAGAAAATGCTCTTGTAATGAGTCAGAAATATTTTCCTTTTTGAGACTGCCTGAAGAAAACTTCATCAAAATTTGGAGTGAGAAAATCTTTGAGATATCCTCTCATTTTTCAGTGTGAAACTACTTTATTTATTGAGTAAAAGATCCCTGACAGACGATAATCTCCCTGGATGGTCTGAGCCTGTCTGAAAGGTTTTATACTTTGCATGGGAGTTGGGTCTTTTTAAAGTTTGTGTGGATGATGACGTCTGTCATTTTAAATGCTTTCATTCCATTGGTATGGACCTTTGCGCAGACTCCACACTCAACTCCTCTTTTCTGGAGACTACCAGACTTGTGGCTTTCAGTGTATAATGACAGCAAGGGAAGTAGAGATGCAGTATGGATGTGTGCTGACATTTTCATCATGACCCTGTTGCCCTCTGCAGACCTGCTCTGAACTAAGCAGTCGAGTGACATCCTCGGGATCGGTTCCTTCTCTGCCTGACAAATGACTAGGGACGTGACTTGATTTGCACTTACTCTTAACCATTCTTGTGATTTCTGTGCTCAGTGGCCTTACATAGCCTACAGAGGCTGATAGGCCATAAAACTCCATCCATCCATCCATCCATCCTGCTCTGCCTGAGATGGTTGCAAAATTTTGAACAGTGAGTCAGAGACAGAAGACTGGAGAGGTGATCACACCTTGGCTGCTCGCAAGGAGTGGTGTTGGAATGGCAGAGTGTTGTGTCGTGTTGTGTTGTGTTGTGTAGTGTTGTGTTGTCGTGTTGTGTTGTGTCGTGTCGTGTTGTGTTGTGTTGTGTCATGGGAAGGTGTGTTAGGACTGCTGTTGATCCCAGTGACTGCCTGGTTGACAGAAATGCCTGAAAGATTGCAGAGAGGAAGCTGAACCAATGTTTGCACATGCCATGTTACCATTTGACTGAGGCGTGTCCTTTCAGCGGATGACCAAGGCGACAAGTACAAGATTCTTCTGAAGAGCATGGACAGCAAGGAGAATTCATACTGAGGAGCATCGGTGTTTGCTGCACTCCAACCCCAGTCACCTCCCCATCTGGCTTGACCTCACCACCTCCCTAGGGGTCAGACTGGTGTGCGGGCAGAGTGAGAACACACCAGGAGGTCAAGGACAGAGAGAAGGGTATTGACTGACCAACCAACTGACTGACCAATGCAGTGTGCACTTCCACCATCATTGCACCAATGTCTGGCAGCACCAGGCAAGCAGGCAACTTGGCTCGGCCGAAGTCACGTGTGTGCCGCTGGTGTGTGCCGCTGGTGTGGGCAAGGGAAGGACAAGCAAGTCTGGACTGTGCAAGACTGTCCCCATTGTGTTTCCATTGTACATGATGCTTTGGTGCCATCTCCCCCTCACACATGCACATTGACTTCAGCATCCCTCCCACTGGCTGACACTTCAGCAAGGGCTGTCCATTGGTTGTTTTTTTTAATGAGTGTTTAACACGTGTGTGTGTGTGCGTGTGTGTGGGTGTGTTTAAGTGTGTGTAAGAGAGAGAGAGAGAGAGAGAGAGAGAGAGAGAGAGAGAGAGAGAGAGAGAGAGAGAGAGAGAGAGAGAGAGAGAGAGAGAGAGAGAGAGAGAGAGAGAGAGAGAGAGAGAGAGAGAGAGAGAGAGAGGCCAGTTTTTGTGGCACTCAAGAAGGAAAAAACTGTAATGTTTCCATTTGCATTTTGACTGACTGTATCATAGTAATTCATTCATCAGGCTGCTCCACTACGAGGTGTATGAATATGAAATCATCATGGCAGAGGAGATTTTGTTTGGCTTTGTAGTATTACCTGATATTTTTCTATGCATGTGTGCATGAATGCATGGAGGTCGCTGGCACTGACAGTCAGTCAAGGTTTGTCTTGCACTTGAAGTGGAATGACTGGTTCCGCCATGGCTATTATACCTGATGTTCTGGTGTCACATGCTCATCTAGACCCAGATTGGTCACTCGTTGAACCAGGCATGCAAAAGTAGTTGAATTTTTTAAGACTTAGTTGTCAAGTGATAGTTGTGATAAGGGATGCCACTTTTAGGGTGGATGTAAAGTAGCCAGGTGATGTCGCATCAGGAAGTGAAATTCCTCTTCTTTTTCCCACTTCATGTGAAGGTTCTTTATTTTAGGATTATGACGCTATAGATTCTTGCTAAGAGAATGCATAAATGGTATTTTCTCAAAAGGCTTGTGGCATCTCAGTTGTGATATTCTCAAATAAATTGCTCTTTGCTCCGGCTTGTCAAGAAAACGTTGTCATCTATCGAGTTTGATCTCCACTGTCAGGGCACTTTAGAGATTGATTTATTTCCCAGCTGGATGGCAGTGTTTGCAGCTAGCAGTGATGTTAGGATACAGTGATCTAAATTACTCACAATACTGACTATCCAAAGTCCACCCGCAGTGAGGGATGAAAGTGTTCACGAGGAAACATCAAGTAGGCTTTGATGTACTTCTCCATGCCACAGTGAACATTGACAGTTGATTGTTATTTTAGATGAGGAAAAGTTGATTCATAATTTCAAATGATGGATTTATCATTATTTTTCAAGGAGAGTCGTAACTGACTGGTAGTTTTAATTGTATTGTTAATGAGATTGCTTGAAGTCACTCTAGTGAGGGTCAGTTGTTATTGTTATGGATTGAGGCAGAATCTGAGAATAATGGAAAAAAGAGCTATTAGCACCACATACCAAAAAATTGAGTTTTCATTTGAGCTGGCTGACGTGTTTGGTGTGGTCAAGTTTGAATGATTGATCATGTATATAAAGATGGCTTTTGAAATGAAATCCTCATTTGCAATGGCTCTTTAGATAGATTTGTCTTGTTTCAAGTTTCTCAGGTTAGGGTCTCGCAGTGGGGCTTGTTTGTGTGTGTGTGTGTTTGTGTGTGTGTGTGCGTGGTGGATGTCACATTTGTCTGGCTGAGAAATGATGGCATAAATTTGTAATGGAAGAGGAGAAGGTAGTAAACCTGTCGGTGCTGAAGGGGAAGATAATGGAAGAGGAGTTATAGAAAAGGAAAGTGTGTGTGTTTGTGTGTGAACACCTAGGAAAACTAAAATTGCCAGTGTGTGTGTGTGTGCATTAGTGAGAATGAGTAGGTAACCTACCAGAGCTTATGACATATGTTGCAGGCAGTGCGTATTACTAGCGGAATACCAGCAAGTGTAAGAATGAATGGAAGCCACTTTCATGCATACATTTTTTTTTTATGTTCAGGACTGATCTCATGAGCTTGGTGGTAGGCCTGCACACTGTCATAGCTTTTCAGTCATAGTTGATGCCATAGTGACGTCCCACATCATGTTGAGCTTCCCCTTGCTGGCAAAGCACAGTGGTGCGCATAGGGACGGGAACGAGAGCTGTACCACACAGAAAGTGGTGTCTACGTTGCAGCAGGGCTGTCCTTCCAGACAAAACTTCTAGAAGGTTCCCAGGGCTTTTTCGAGGACTGCTTGCACTGAAGGTGCAACCTATTTTCTTGAGCTGATGTGGGAAGGACAGAAGTGAGGGAATCACGTGACACAACCATGGAGCAGGCGGGTTGCCTGCATACAGATGTCGGTTTGTTTACCTTTACTTGTGGTGATTGTTTATCTTTGTCCCATGAAGACAAAGTAATGATTGTGTGTCTTTTTGAAAGTGGGAGGTGGAACGTTGTACACAATATGTACCTCAATCGTATCACACCATGCATCTTGATGTCAGCTAAAGCACACAACACACTCATCTTTGTTGATATTTCCATCGTGGGTGTCCTGCATCCGAGTCCACTACATGCGTAGAGTCCACTGTCCATGTATCAGAACAAGTCGTTTCACATTTGTTGAAGTGGCAGCCATGAAAACTGTGCAGTCATTTATTATGTGTCCTTCACATAATTGTGTTGCTATTAGCACTTGATGTCAATGGACAGAATATCCGTGTCATGATTTTGTTGCTGAATTACTTCAATGCATTGTGGCATTAGTTTATGTAGTGCCTTTCCTGCATACCTGGATCCCTACTGCTGTTTTTCACTGCGTTTCTCTCAATCCTCAAAGTGACTATTGCCCCTCACTGCGTTTCTCTTGGTTCTTGTATCAACTGTTGCAGTGCATCGAATCTCTCTGCAACTCATGACACAGCTTTGGCTATGCAGCATGCACTCTGTCTGCTGTTACTACGTGGGTGACTGAACTTCTTCATAATGCGCCGGGTTGTGTGCAGAGTGCAAGGGAGAAATGGGCCGCTCAACCACAAGTCACCTCCTGAAGTTTGACTAGTGAGCATACATTTTCAGACGAGAAATGAATAGCCCTGCTTTTCTTAATGCTGTCAAAGGGAACTGCCCCTTTGGTCCATGGAAAAGTAAATGCTCTTAATGAGAAAAGGTGAGACTGCAGCATGAGATTCAAATTATAGCAACCAATTTTTATATATAGGAGGAACGCCATTTCTATGATGGCATATGAAAGTGATGCTGAAAAGCTCAGCATGAAAAATGCAAGGAGTGCATGTGATCTCAAAGTGCAAAAAGGAGCATAGGAGTTGACCAAATATTTCCCTCTAAAATCAGCGAAAAATTCCTGCAACAATCGCAGTTGCAATTTTTTATATAAGGAGTGTAGACGTAGGTGCTAATAATGCTTATTTGTCATTTTTTTCGTCTGGATTTGTCTGGCACACCCCAGCAACTACCCGTGAATGAGAGGGCACTGTTGCATGTATCCAGACGCCCAACATGTGGTGCTGCAGCAAGTTGTACTCTGTCCAAGTAGCAATGACCAAAGTGCACCGTTCTGTGTTCCCTCCACTGCCGCCCCTTGGTCTGCTCTGTCTCCCTGGCTTTGTCTTTGTTCTGCTCATCCTAGAGCTCTGGTTACATGTGTACTGCCAAGTGTAAAGTCCCCTCTTTGTGTACTCTCATGATTCTCCTCCTCTTTTGTACTGCCAAGTGTAAAGTCCCCCTCTTTGTGTACTGCCAAGTGTAAAGTCCCCCTCTTTGTGTACTCTCATGATTCTCCTCCTCTTCAAAGTGTCCTCCAATTTTTTGGGTGGTGGATGTTTTTTATGTTCTTTTTTTTCTTTGCGGACACTGCAAGTGATTTCGCAAAGCAGACACAATGCATATTAGACATGTCAGCGATGGGACGGCTGCTTTTTGCAAAATGTGTCTTTATCTCCGAGGAGCAGGAGTTGCCTGGAATTTTCATGGTTCTGTTTGTTTTATGGTCTGTCTCCATATGTAAAGATAGCTGATAACAGTGTTCGAATTTGCATAATGCTAACTCTTTTGATGTCGGGTGTAATGACGATCAATGACAACCAAGTGCGCGTGGCAGTTTGGTCCTGCTGCTAGTGTAGTGCTACCATCTTGCCAATACTACATACACGTAGAGTCAGTGTAAACTTGTAACAATCAATGCTTTGATGTGTTTTTCACACATAATTAAATTTTGTAATAAGTGTTGTTGAATCCCATCAAGATAAAGTGCTCTTTGTCGTTTTTGTTGTCGACGGTAAAAGCATGGTTGACTCTGGAGGATCGAGTCACTAATAACCTATATTTGATGGGGCAGTTGGTGGTATATCTCTACCTCGACACTCACATGAGACCAGCCTACCTTGAATATGACAGTATTTGGACCAGAAATCCAAAAATTGTTCATGATAGTATATCAAAGACCCTTGCACATGAAAAGTTAATTGGAGTTATGGCACGTTCTTTGAAATCATCTTTGAAACGCCTAAGTTTCTGCAGAACTCAAGTGGAAGCTAGTTACACTCTAGAGTTTTGCTTGATGAAACCCTGCATTACCATGTACACAAGAAAATATCTGTCCGTTGCCTCAATTACCTCAGTTGCTGGCGGCGAGATTTTGACAGATAACCTCTCAGTGCAAAGCATGAACACTGTCGTTTTTCACCAGAACTTTTGGAGCTAGAAATTTTCTTTGTTATTCAGAACTATTATTTTGGCTACCTCTTTTTAATAATGCCATTTTTGGTCATCTGATTGACCTCAGATGAAAAAATTTCCTAATATATAGTGGAGTCGAATACTTGGGAATTATAAACTTAGTCGACGCGTAGATGATCTGAACTGAACTTAAGGTTTGTTTGACCTCCTGGTCTACCCATCATTAGCAATTTTAGTCGTTAAACTTGGGCATTCTTTTAGGCCTTTTGTCTCTGAAATTCTAAACTTTCCGTTACGCTAATGTGTGCTGACTCGCACTGTTTGGCAAGACTTGATCATTTTCACTTGCACACAGGAGAGCTAGACAGCCCAAACAAACATCTTGTTGTGTGGATTCTGACCAACGAGCTGTTAACTATGAAAAGCTATGGTGCAGTGATCATGTAGTGGGACTTGAATGCAGAAAATAAATGCGCATGTACTGTTGAACAGGTCGCTGTTGACACGGACAACTGTTACTCCATATATTCACATGCTAATGTGCTGTCAGGCTTTAGCTTGCTTCAGTGTAGAGATGAAGGCTTGTCCTAGCGCTTGCTTAGCTGCTATGCCCTTGTTTGTGGTTTCTGAAATACGCTGGCCCTCTAGGTTCATATTGAGTCTACTGGTCATGGACACCCGAAGTCAATTTGCCTTTTTTGGAGTGTTGAGAGCCCCTGTAATATTTTCCTTGTATTCACGCAGTTTATGAATGCCTCAGTAGATTTTCTGCAAGCGTGTAATATTATGGTTTCTACCTTTTTTCTCCTGTACTTTTTTTTGTGATATTCTTTATTTCATAAAGCTAAAAAAGAGAAGCTGGAAATCTTTGGGTTTTTCCTTGATGAAAATGAAATTGATTTTGATTGGCAAATTGTCGGTCCAGAAGTAAAATCGTTCTTTTTCCGGGCATTTGATGTAATTCTCATTTTGAACTTGCTTCTAAATTATGTGGGTGAAACGACTTGATGTTACAGTAGTGTCTCTGATTGTCATCATGAGGCGTTGATGCGCCATCTCTATGGCATGAAGTGTCTGATTGTGATCATGAGGCATTGATGCGACATCTCTATGGCATGAAGTGTCTGATTGTGATCATGAGGCGTTGATGCGCCATCTCTATGGCATGAAGTGTCTGTGATTGTGATCATGAGGCGTTGATGCGACATCTCTATGGCATGAAGTGTCTGATTGTGATCATGAGGCGTTGATGCCCCATCTCTATGGCATGAAGTGTCTGTGATTGTGATCATGAGGCGTTGATGCGCCATCTCTATGGCATGAAGTGTCTCTGATTGTGATCATGAGGCGTTGATGCTCTTCCTCCAGGACTCTGATTGTGATCATGAGGTGTTGATGCTCTTCCTCCAGGAAGGGGGATGGGCGATGGAGGGCGAGCATTTACTTCAAGTCCTAGGCTGCAGTCATGCTGAGTGAGGATTTGCCAAGGATAGAATTGGTCTTTGTGGACAGAAAATGACAAGTAGGGCCCTATGACCAGGAAGCAAGAGAGAGTTGTTTTGTAAGTGCTCTTGAACGATAAATCCCTTTTTCTTCCTTCTCTATGAAGTTGGCTATCGGTTGATTTGAAGGGAATTTTTTGTAGTTGGGTATCCTTGCAATGAAGTGACTGCACCGAGTGGTGTGTTCTTCATGGAGGCAATTATATTTTGTGTCGCGTATTGTTCTCTCTCACTCTATGATTGTTCCTGTCTGAAACTTTGTGTGACTTTTGTCAGATTAATGCTTCTTTTATTGCTTTTTTTTCTTTCCTCCCCCCCCCCCCCCCCCCCCCCCCCCCCCCCCTGCGTGCTTTAGTTTGCTCTGCTTGTCTTTGCTATAATTTTTTTCCATTTACTCTCTTGTATGTGGTGTCATTTAATGAGAGAAACATATTTGTTCATCTATTTGTCATGTGCAGCCCACTTTCGTGAAGATGTTATGGCTTGGCTAGTTTTCAATCCATGTGAATTTGTTCAGTAATCCAGTTTGTTGGTTGGAAAAGGCCACTGAATAATAGCTACCTTTGTTGTCAAATGCAGCAAAATCTGTGTGGAAAGTCAAGTTCACCATGGGTAGTTCTCTGAAGCATTTGAGTCGGGCAGTGTAAAACTCTGTGAACAAGATTTCATTGGAGTCTAAATTTGGAATTTCCATCCTTGGATCTTAGATCTGCTGAGACAGAACAATTTTGCCAACATTCCAGTTTCTGAGACAAAGGCAGTGAAGTGCTGGGGCAATTTGCCCCTCAGCAAGGTGTCTCTGCCGGTACTACCTAAAGCAGCCATTGCAGGGGTCATTTTAGGTTTTAAAGTTTTACAGCTGTCTATTTTTGACTCACATGCGAAGCAAAAGTGAGTCTATGTACTGAGCCGTGTCGTCCGTCCGTCCGTCCGGGCGTCCGTCCGGGCGTCCGTCCGTCCGTAAAAAACTTAAACGTTGGATTTTTCTCGGAGACTATTAAGTCTATCAACACCAAATGTGGCATGATGGTGTATGATGACAAGGCCTCAAAAAACATACATAGTGACTTGACCTTGCTTCAAGGTCAAGGTCACAGGAGCCATAAATGTGGTCTCAAAAACAGTCATTTTTCACATTTTCCCAATTTTCTCCCACATTATTGAGAATGGCGACCTTAGCTACAAGTGGTATATAGGTCAAAGCAAGCCCTATCTTTTGATACCAGTTTGGTTGACCTTGCTTCAAGGTCAAGGTCACAGGAGCTCTTCAAAGTTGGATTGTATACATATTTTGAAGTGACCTTGACCCTGAACTATGGAAGATAACTGTTTCAAACTTAATAATTATGTGGGGCACATGCTATACTTTCATCATGAGACACATTTGGTCACATATCATCAAGGTCAAGGTCACTTTGACCCTTATGAAATGTGACCAAAATGGGGTAGTGAACCACTAAAAGTGACTATATCACATGGTAGAAAGTGCCAATAAGCACCATTGTGCTTCCTATGTCTTGAATTAACAGCTTTGTGTTGCATGACCTTGGATGACCTTGACCTTGGGTCAAGGTCACATGTATTTTGGTAGGAAAAATGTCTAAAGCATTTCTTTGTGTATGATGTCATTGGTAGGTTTAGTTGTTTGACCTTGACCTTGAAGGTCACCTGAAGGTCAAGGTCATATAAAGGTCAAGGTCAAGCATGTGAGTCGTATGGGCTTTGCCCTTCTTGTTACTTTTGAAAATGTTTTGTTTTTTTATCTGCCATCTGCAGAGAAAACTGTCTCGTGGCTTATGATTTCTTGGGCTTGGCTGAGAAGCAGATTGGAGTCTGTTCTGTTTGCTGGTTGTGCTACACTCCACAGCCCTTGGCGTCAGTTGCCACTTGCCTTCATGTCATGGCACGATCAGAATCTCACTGCCAGGGTACTGCAGCTAACTGTTTTCTGGAGTGAAATAGACTGTTTGGAAAAGAATGGGCTAGCAGTTTGTGCTACATGCGACTTTCACTTGCTGAGGACGTCGTTTGAGATGTAGCTTTGAAATTGCACAAGCTGTCTGGACATACTTGGTCTGTGTTCTTTGTGTTCTGGGGCCCCTGCGAGTCCTCGTTGGAGGATGGATTACACTTACCTCTATGGGGTACTTATTAACTATCTCCTGCATCAGTCTCCATCAGTTACTATGTCAGTTGTTTGTTAGATGTTAACAACTACAAAAATAAAACTATTGAATTTACTACTCCGACCACTGTAGCTTCCTCTGTTACGAAGTGTCAGTGTTCTGTGTACGAGGCTCCCAAACCTCCTAGATGTAGTTAGTTTTGATTAGCTCCTGATCCGTGTCCCCCGGTAGGATGGGGGTAAGAATTGAATCACCTCACCTCCGTGATATAACTTGCTCTATTTCTAACTAACTCCAATGATTTTTCGTGATCAGTGGTGGCTTACATAGCCTACAAAGACTGATAGGCATATGTAAGATGAATCTGTGGAAATATCAAGTTTCTTGGGAAACAGTTGTAACAAAGCAGTTTGGTAAGATACATTTGGTGAGCTGCCAGGCTAGATTGTTCATTGGTGGTAGGGACTAATATTCTGTTATAATTGGTATAAAATGGCATTACTTGGTATTAGATGATATCAACTGGGATTAAATGAACTACGACAGAAAAAGAAAAAACACAACCGGAGTCTGACTAATTGTATCCTCTCGAGAGAAATAGGGGCCCTGAAGAGGGCCGTTTGTGGGAGGGCTGACGGCACTAGTAAGTGGAGCGCGTGGCTTGGCTCTACGTTTCGATGGTGTCGAGCCCGGTGTCGTTGAGTGCAGAGAGTCCACTGTTGGATGGCAATGGCATCGACCCCGGCGTTGAAGGGCGCAGAGTTTAGTGAAAGCAATAGGTGGGGAATTATTATGGGTGTAACCATTCTTTGGTGCCCTTTCTCTCAATATCATGCTGAACTAATGACAATGCCATCCCTTTGTTATTCACTTAAAATGATAAAAATTGAAGAGTACACCTGTTAGATATCAGCTGCATGGACTACACAGTCCTTCAAAACATTGTATCTGCCTTGGCATCTTGATCAGTTATGACATCCAATGTCTGCCTTAGCATTGGATCAATGAGATCATAAACCCCATGTAGACGCCGCTAGCATGTAGGCGAGATCAAGTTAAGGAAAATGAAGGTCCTAAATCTGCCTGAGCATACCAATATGAAACATGAACAGGCTGCTCTGTGCATTCACCAATTAAGGTGTAACAAGCTTTCAAATGAGTTTTGCTGGAGCCTTGAAATTTCCTTTCATCCTACACTTTCCAGAGCAGGTGTAGAAACAGGGATTCGATTCTGGAGGTGAAGCTATCAAAGGAACTTTAAGTGGAAAAGTGCATTAAAGGCAGAATTATTTGAACAGGAACTTGTGTGATCTTGGCAACTGCCATAGCCATGTGGAAAAACCAGGACACGACCACCTCTCTCTGTTCATCCAATCCAATGACATTTATTTACAGCATGAGGCCATCTGCATTTGAAAAACCAAGTAGCAACGGTGAGATTCAAAATCACCACAATTCAAACCTAGGCTCGTTCTTCCAACTGGCTGGAATGCATTGCTGTAATTTGAACACACATTTGACAGCATTGACCAGTGACAACCTGACAATCTTATGTAGGTCACCAAATTGTCCCTCTAGGCAAAAAGAATCTTTCTGGGTGGCTGGTGAAGAGTTCCTGAGGTCAAATTTTTTTTGACTCACATGCGAAGCAAAAGTGAGTCTATGTACTCACCCGTGTCGTCCGTCCGGGCGTCCGGGCGTCCGGGTGTCCGGGCGTCCGGGCGTCCGTGAAAAACTTTAACGTTGGATTTTTCTCGGAGACTATTAAATCTATCAACACCCAATTTGGCATGATGGTGTATGATGACAAGGCCTAAAAAAACATACATAGTGACTTGTCCTTGCTTCAAGGTCAAGGTCGCAGGGGCCATAAATGTTGTCTAAAAAACAGTCATTTTTCACATTTTCTCAATTTTCTCTAAAGTTTTTGAGATTGGATACCTCACCTATTTATGGTATATAGGACAAAGTAAGCCCTATCTTTTGATACCAGTTTGGTTGACCTTGCTTCAAGGTCAAGGTCACAGGAGCTCTTCAAAGTTGGATTGTATACATATTTTGAAGTGACCTTGACCCTGAACTATGGAAGATAACTGTTTCAAACTTAACAATTATGTGGGGCACATGTTATACTTTCATCATGAGACACATTTGGTCACATATCATCAAGGTCAAGGTCACTTTGACCCTTATGAAATGTGACCAAAATGGGGTATGAACCACTAAAAGTGACCATATCTCATGGTAGAAAGTGCCAATAAGCACCATTGTGCTTCCTATGTCTTGAATTAACTGCTTGTGTTGCATGACCTTGGATGACCTTGACCTTGGGTCAAGGTCACATGTATTTTGGTAGGAAAAAAGTGTAAAGCATTTCTTAGTGTATGATGTCATTGGTAGGTTTAGTTGTTTGACCTTGACCTTGAAGGTCACCTGAAGGTCAATGTCATGTAAAGGTCAAGGTCAAGCATGTGAGTCGTATGGGCTTTGCCCTTCTTGTTTTAGACTATAATGAACGAACTTTATTCACTGTTTACAAGGACGCAACACATGAAAAAAGGACGTAAATGTATGTACATGAACAGGATCAAGACTAACATCCAGTCTTGCGACTTAAACGCGCACGAATTTAGAGGCTGATCGAGTTATTCTCGAGACCGAACAGTCGGTTACTTTCTTCGCACCCGTGCTGCTTGCTCGTGAGGTCAAATTGAAAGGCCTTGATGGGCCTGTATGCATCCAGACTGGCAATTTGAGAATATGTTTTTTTCCCAAGATGTTGCAGTTGACAGTGGAGAATAGACACAGCAGAATATGAGAAGTGTTGATATGCTAGAAGTAGACACAGCAGAATATGAGAAGTGTTGATATGCTAGAAATAGACACAGCAGAATATGAGAAGTGTTGATATGCTAGAAGTAGACACAGCAGAATATGAAGTGTTGATATGCTAGAAATAGACACAGCAGAATATGAGAAGTGTTGATATGCTAGAAGTAGACACAGCAGAATATGAAGTGTTGACATGCTAGAAGTAGACACAGCAGAATATGAGAAGTGTTGATATGCTAGAAGTAGACACAGCAGAATATGAGAAGTGTTGATATGCTAGAAGTAGACACAGCAGAATATGAAGTGTTGATATGCTAGAAATAGACACAGCAGAATTTGAGAAGTGTTGATGTGCTAGAAGTAGACACAGCAGAATATGAAGTGTTGATATGCTAGAAATAGACACAGCAGAATATGAGAGGTGTTGATATGCTAGAAATAGACACAGCAGAATATGAAGTGTTGATATGCTAGAAATAGACAGCAGAATATGAGAAGTGTTGATACGCTAGAAATGTGCACACCGCTCCACAATGCATGCTGCACATGCCCTAAACACTACATGTGTATGTAGGAGCTGTGTGCCAGATTAACCCCTAATGAGGAGTAGGAACTCTGCATTACACAGACTTGTTAAGCAAGCTTGTGAACAGTGCAGGGAGCCACAGCTTTCCCTAGACCAAATCCACTTGAGGACATACAGACCCAATCCTCACCATTCCACACGGCTACCTCCAGATGCAAAACTGACATGTTTCATTTGCCAGGTATCTCTGCATGACTAAGTATATTAATGCATCTGAGCAGAAGCTGTTAATGATCCATGTGAAACTTATTGATCACAATGCCAGCAACATTTCGATACATGCTTTGGATGGGTGTATGTATATCATTTGACTTTTTAACTCAATAGCATGACTTCCCAGTAGGTTATTGGCCCCAAACAGGACAGCAGTAGGAAGAGAAAATGCAGATCTGGCACTTTTGAGTATATACTGTGCATTTTGCATGGCACCATAAAACCATATCGAATACCTTCAAAGAGCATCCATAACAACACCAGTAATCTTCCAGTCAGTGATTTTCCTCCAACTCTGCATTTGTCAAAAATAATCTAGCAATGTTTCAACATTTGGTCGGTGTTTTCTCTTTGACTTTGTATTTGTTAAAAACAATAATCTTGCAACTTTTCAATACTTTGAAGTCAAGAGTTGTATTTGTACAAAACAACAAAAATGTCAACAATGATAACAAGAAATGCAGTTGGCAGTTTATATGGCAAATGACATCTGTGCTTTTATCATCAACACAAGCATTTCATGGCAAAATCCCTCCATCACACACTGCCACCAGCAGATGACACCAACATTGCATGGCAAATCCCTCCATCACACACTGCCACCATCAGATGACACCAACATTGCATGGCAAATCCCTCCATCACACACTGCCACCAGCAGATGACACCAACATTGCATGGCAAATCCCTCCATCACACACTGCCACCAGCAGATGACACCAACATTGCATGGCAAATCCCTCCATCACACACTGCCACCAGCAGATGAAACACTGCCTCCATCACCGACAAGGATTGTCCCGCTGCTACCAAAATGTCTGCAATAGTGGACAGCACTGCCTTGTGGCTGGATCCCCACCTGGAGCAGATTGCACACCCACAGAGGAAACCCTCCATAGCGCCTGTTCATCTTCCAGTCTCTGGGGAGAACAAAACCACCAGGGCCAGATAACAAAATCTGGCGAGACTTTCACGTCTACATCATCACCGTCACTCTCCATCCATTTCCACACTGGACCCCACTTGGGAAAATTTACACATCTGCTGAATGACAACTTACTCTCTGACTTGTGTAGTTTCATTTTTTGATGATTGCCATGAAAACAGATTGTTCAGTGGGGAAAGATTCTCACGAACCCCAAACTTGTTTTTGATAGGTAGTAACTTCTATACCTACTGTAACACCAACCTTAAAATTTGCCGATTTCAGGTATGAGGCAACCTCCATGCCAACCTCAACACTTGATCCCTTGGTTTACATCAGCGTTGGTCACTCTAAAACTTTCAGTGGGAAAACTTCAACAACTCTCTAAAATGTAATGCAACAACATTAAAAGTTTCCATCACCAAATTTGACATACAAAAACGTATAAACAAGAAAACAATACCTGGCTACGTTCCTTCTTTGAGACAAGAACTAAAGCCATTGGTCTTGACAATTCTTGTAAATCCAGCCAGCTTGGATGAGGAGCCCACTCTCTATTCATCACATCAACTCATGGAATGACAAACAGGATGACTTCACGAAAGCACACTCGTCCCTTGAAAATATACTTCTCTTGAACGAACAACAACGTAACAACACACACACACGACGACACAGTCGATGGTCCCTAGACGTAGGCCAGCCCATCATCTTTTCTTCTTCTCCTTGCCATAGGCACTGTCCAAACTTAGACCCACAAAGACAAAGGCAGTGCCCAGCCACTGCCTGCCAGACATGGGGTTCTGGAAGATGATGACGGAGGCCAGAATGGTGAAGAACTTGCGCGTGGTGGTGACGATGGAGCACATGAGAGGCCCAAAGGAGGTGACAGTGATGAAGATGAACATCTGGAAAGACAAAATGCATGAGGGATGTAAACATTTGTTCATGAAAGGAAATTTTCTCTCCCTCCTTTCTAGTTTAATCTTCTGAGTTCATGGTTACCTACAAATGACACAAACTATGGTGTTCACAAAACTCTTGCCAGAATTTGCCATTATAGTCATGAATACCAAGATGCTACTTGCTGTTTCCATATATGCTTCAGCATGTTGACTGGTAAATCAGGGGTTGCCAAAGTCCAGGAGGTTTTGCTTCTGTCTCTGAGATAATGGATCCCTGATCTCTTATACCGCGGTCTGAACTCATCAACTCTGTGTGCATTGGCTAAAATGCTTTTTGTCAGCTCCAGTTGCAAGGTCCTGTGCAAGTCTCAAGCACACAGAGTTGATGAGTTCAGACCGCGGTATAAGAGATCTGAGCATGTATAATAATCTGGAAAACAGAATGGGCTATCTGGTGACAATGCAAGCCTGGGACCAGAGGGTTAAGACTGCCACTGGTGTCTTCAATGTTCATTCACCATTGTGTCGCAGCATCAGCTGTCATGATTCAGATCTTCTTGTTCTTGAGGTTGATTTGGTATGAAAGCCAGTGAATTCTTTGGTTTGGTTTCTTTGTTTGGTTTGGTTTTGTGCATGTATGTGAGTGTGTTTGCACATGTGTGTGTGTGTTAGTCTTTGCTTTACATCTTGAAATTAGGCTGAGTCTTTAAGAAATCCTCAGACTAATTGGACATTGGTTTCAGCAAGGAAAAGCCATCATGAGCACTTCAGAGGTAATAATGGAGGCACAAGTTAGCAGCTAAACAGCAGCATACATTCACTCCTCTGGTCATAGAAATGAATGCGTCTCTGCATCAGTGAGTGTGCATGTGAGAGTGGGTGTGCTTGTTTACATGACCCAGTAGAGTTTTTTGGTGATGAGAGAGAGAGGGAGAGAGAGAGAAAGGGAAAGAGAGAGAAAGAGAAAAAGAGAGAGAAAGAGAGAGAGAGAGGGGGGGGGGGGGTAGGGGGGGAGAGAGGGAGGGAGAGAGAGAGAGAGAGGAAGGGAGAGGCCGAGGCCAAAGTGACAGATACCTATCCAACTTTTCATGCACATTTACAGCCTTTAACTGTCAACACCAGAGCATCTCCTCTCTTCTGATCACCCATCTGTGTCCCTCCCCATCATGCCTGTTCCACTTTAAATGTCAGAATATTCCCACATTGAAGTTGCTTCAGTTTTCCTTTTCCCTATAGCCCTTCCCTTAGTCATGTCCCTCTGTCCCACAGGCTTCCATTCACACCCCAACCTCCATTTCTCATCACCTCCCAAACCTACAGCTCCATCTCCATCCCTCACACCACACCTCTTTCCTCTCACCCCAACTCTCATCACCACCTCAACCCTAACCCAAACCTACAGCTCCATCTCCATCCCTCACACCACACCTCTTTCCTCTCACCCCAACTCTCATCACCACCTCAACCCTAACCCAAACCTACAGCTCCATCTCCATCCCTCACACCACACCTCTTTCCTCTCACCCCAACTCTCATCACCACCTCTCAACCCAACCCAACCCCCACCTCCATCCTTCACACTCCACCCTCAACTCTCAAACTCCAAAGCCAACTCTACACCCAAGCCCCCCACTCCCATTTCCCAACTTGGTCCCAGCTCCTTCCCTGTTCCTCCCAGACTGCCAGACACCCACCTGTCCCAGAGCGCTGGCAATGCTGAAGGCCAGCATGTTCCACAGGACGTGGGGATAGCGAGCAGCGAAGGCCACAAATTCAAACCCCTCCAGCGTGATGACCAGCCCTGTAAATACACACAGCAGCAGCCAGATCAACATCACAGCAGCAGCCAGATCAATATCACAGCAGTAGCAAGATCAACATCACAGCAGCCAGATCAACATCACAGCAGTATCAAGATCAACATCACAGCAGCCAGATCAACATCACAGCAGTAGCGAGATCACCATCACAGCAGTATCAAGATCAACATCACAGCAGCCAGATCAACATCACAGCAGTAGCGAGATCACCATCACAGCAGCGAGATCAACATCACAGCAGTAGCGAGATCAACATCACAGCAGTATCAAGATCAACATCACAGCAGCCAGATCAACATCACAGCAGTAGCGAGATCACCATCACAGCAGCGAGATCAACATCACAGCAGTAGCGACATCAACATCACAGCAGTAGCGATATCAACATCACAGCAGTAGCGAGATCACCATCACAGCAGCGAGATCAACATCACAGCAGTAGCCAGATCAACATCACAGCAGTAGCGAGATCAACATCACAGCAGCCAGATCAACATCACAGCAGTAGCAAGATCAACATCACAGCAGCCAGATCAACATCACAGCAGAAGCGAGATCAGCATCACAGCAGTAGCAAGATCAACATCACAGCAGCCAGATCAACATCACAGCAGCCAGATCAACATCACAGCAGTAGCAAGATCAACATCACAGCAGCAAGATCAACATCACAGCAGTAGCGAGATCAACATCACAGCAGCCAGATCAACATCACAGCAGTAGCGAGATCAACATCACAGCAGCCAGATCAACATCACAGCAGTAGCAAGATCAACATCACAGCAGCAAGATCAACATCACAGCAGCCAGATCAACATCACAGCAGTAGCAAGATCAACATCACAGCAGCAAGATCAACATCACAGCAGTAGCGAGATCAACATCACAGCAGCCAGATCAACATCACAGCAGTAGCGAGATCAACATCACAGCAGCAGCCAGATCAACATCACAGCAGCCAGATCAACATCACAGCAGTAGCGAGATCAACATCACAGCAGTAGCGAGATCAACATCACAGCAGTAGCAAGATCAACATCACAGCAGTAGCAAGATCAACATCACAGCAGCCAGATCAACATCACAGCAGCCAGATCAACATCACAGCAGCCAGATCAACATCACAGCAGCCAGATCAACATCACAGCAGTAGCGAGATCAACATCACAGCAGCCAGATCAACATCACAGCAGCCAGATCAACATCACAGCAGTAGCGAGATCACCATCACAGCAGCCAGATCAACATCACAGCAGTAGCAAGATCAACATCACAGCAGCCAGATCAACATCACAGCAGCCAGAACAACATCACAGCAGTAGCGAGATCAACATCACAGCAGCCAGATCAACATCACAGCAGCCAGAACAACATCACAGCAGCGAGATCAACATCACAGCAGTAGCGAGATCAACATCACAGCAGCAGCGAGATCAACATCACAGCAGTAACAAGATCAACATCACAGCAGCCAGATCAACATCACAGCAGTAGCAAGATCAACATCACAGCAGCCAGATCAACATCACAGCAGTAGCGAGATCAACATCACAGCAGTAGCAAGATCAACATCACAGCAGTAGCAAGATCAACATCACAGCAGCCAGATCAACATCACAGCAGCCAGATCAACATCACAGCAGCCAGATCAACATCACAGCAGCCAGATCAACATCACAGCAGCCAGATCAACATCACAGCAGTAGCAAGATCAACATCACAGCAGCCAGATCAACATCACAGCAGCCAGATCAACATCACAGCAGTAGCAAGATCAACATCACAGCAGCCAGATCAACATCACAGCAGTAGCAAGATCAACATCACAGCAGCCAGATCAACATCACAGCAGTAGCGAGATCAACATCACAGCAGCCAGATCAACATCACAGCAGCCAGAACAACATCACAGCAGCCAGATCAACATCACAGCAGCAAGATCAACATCACAGCAGCCAGATCAACATCACAGCAGTAGCGAGATCAACATCACAGCAGAAGCGAGATCAGCATCACAGCAACCAGATCAACATCACAGCAGCCAGATCAACATCACAGCAGCCAGATCAACATCACAGCAGTAGCAAGATCAACATCACAGCAGCAAGATCAACATCACAGCAGCCAGATCAACATCACAGCAGTAGCAAGATCAACATCACAGCAGCCAGATCAACATCACAGCAGCCAGATCAACATCACAGCAGCCAGATCAACATCACAGCAGTAGCAAGATCAACATCACAGCAGCCAGATCAACATCACAGCAGCCAGATCAACATCACAGCAGCCAGATCAACATCACAGCAGTAGCGAGATCAACATCACAGCAGAAGCGAGATCAGCATCACAGCAGTAGCAAGATCAACATCACAGCAGTAGCGAGATCAGCATCACAGCAGCCAGATCAACATCACAGCAGCCAGATCAACATCACAGCAGCCAGATCAACATCACAGCAGCAGCAGCAGCAGCAACCATAAAGCAGCCAGATAACATCATGTCCCCAGATCAACAATACACGAGCAAGTTCAAGAACAGATCAAACGCCTGTGATCAACTTTCCCCTCCCGTTGAGTAACCCTTGTCAGGGCTGCCTACCCTCCTTTTTCGATTTCAGTATTACCAAGTTCCAATTTCCGTATTTCAGTTCCGATTTCAGTATTAAACCGTGCGACAGTGCAAGAAAACAAAGCAACTTTAATCATTAACCAGGGACCAAAAGATAAAACAAAACATACCTGATTTTATGTACACTATATACAATAGTTCTGCAGCTTGTTTACTGTGACAAAGACTGGTAGTAGGCACTTTTCAGGCCTTTCAGGTCTTTGACACTGTAGTTTCTGTCAAGGGCTTGTCCAGGCCTGGACTTGGCTACCACCAAGGCCTCCAAGGTGTCGGATCCCATGCTGCCTCTGAAGTGTGTTTTGTTCTTTCTCACGACTGAGAAAATGCGCTCACAGTGAGCTGATGAGTGAGGGATTGTCATTATGGCAAGCATAACCATGGGGAGGTGTGGGAAGAGGAGGTCTTCCCCTACACCTACACTCAGTTTGTCCAATGCCGCCATTGGGAGGTTCAGTTCTACTGTCAAGTCTACCATCATCGCCTCAGCTCGAATTACGTCGATGTCGATTTGGGACACTTTCGAAGGAGGCGGTGTAAAATATTGACTGATAGGTTTTTGCGCTGCTGCGATCTTCTTCTCCTCAATTTTCTTCACATTCATTGGGCCTTCAACATGCCTTTTGATATCGTTGGCGCCACCACTGGAGATGCTGAACTGCTTATCACAAGTCGTACATTTGACAGTGGAGTCAGTGGTGCCGCGGACTATAAATGGATACTTCTCCGTGTACGCTGGAATGTAGACCTGCGACCTCCGCTGTTTCTTCGATGATTCAGAAACACAATCGCTTAGCTTTCGTTTGGACGCCATTGTTGCACATGAACACTGCACATACCGGAAACGAAGAAGTTCGGCACTCTCCGGAAAAACACTTCGTGCGTTGCGCTTGCGCACTGTACGAAAACGAAGTCACTCGACAATCTTCGGAAATATTTTCGCGCGCTGCGCCTGCGCACTACAGAACCCATTCGGCAATCATCGGTAGACCGCTTCGGAAAACGATTCGCGCACAGCGGCAGCCACAGGCCAACGATTTTGGAAATTATTATAATATAGTTTTTATTTTGATATTTCCGGAACGCAAAATAAACTCCCGTATTTTCAGGAACGCTCGCCGATTTTTTTACATTTCCGGACAAAATACGGAATTTCCGGATGGGTAGGCAGCCCTGCCTTGTGCTTTCCATTTGTGTTTTAAAATAATAAAGTTACTTCCATGAAAATGCCAACTGTGAGTTCAGAGTTCTTCTTCCAACCCCCAACTCATTCATTCAGTCAGTCAGTCAATCATTCCTTCCTTCCTTCCTTCCTTGCATGATCCAGTATAATTCTGATCACAGCAGTTTCTGACAAGAAAGTAAACTGGATTAGTATCCTGAATATTTCAGGAATCAATGAATACTTGACATTTCCACTTGGAACAGTAGGCCTACAACATAATCACAACTGAAGGACCTGTTCATTCTATTCTAAAACTCTTCCAGACCTGCCTACCCTGCCTACCCCCCCAAAGGCCAATTAGGGAGATTCTGAAAAACAGGCCGGGGTCCAGGGGCCGCCAAGGCCCCGGTGGGGTCCAGGGGCAATGCCCTGGTGGGAAGAAACAGGCCTAAATTTTTCGGGAGAATAGGCAGGTCTACTCTCTTCAAGAATAGATGAGATTTGCAGCCGTGGGAACCAAAGTAGCAGCACCCCCAATTTGGGCACAGCTGCACCAAATCATCACTTCTTTGCCACCATCACACCAGTTGGAAATAGACAATGGAACAGCTGTCAGTCCCACACAAGTCTCATAAGTTCATATCAAGGGTCTCTTGGAAACAGACAATGGAACAGCTGTCAGTCCCACACAAGTCTCATAAGTTCATATCAAGGGTCTCTTGGAAACAGACAATGGAACAGCTGTCAGTCCCACACAAGTCTCATAAGTTCATATCAAGGGTCTCTTGGAAACAGACAATGGAACTGTGCTGTCAATCCCACACAAGTCTCATAAGTTCATATCAAGGGTCTCTTGTTTTAACATTATCTGACAGCTGTCAGTCCCACACAAGTCTCATAAGTTCATATCAAGGGTCTCTTGTTTTAACATTATCTGACAGCTGTCAGTCCCACACAAGTCTCATAAGTTCATATCAAGGGTCTCTTGTTTTAACATTATCTGACAGCTGTCAGTCCCACGCAAGTCTCATAAGTTCATATCAAGGGTCTCTTGTTTTAACATTATCTGACAGCTGTCAGTCCCACACAAGTCTCATAAGTTCATATCAAGGGTCTCTTGTTTTTACATTATCTGACAGCTGTCAGTCCCACGCAAGTCTCATAAGTTCATATCAAGGGTCTCTTGTTTTAACATTATCTGACAGCTGTCAGTCCCACACAAGTCTCATAAGTTCATATCAAGGGTCTCTTGTTTTAACATTATCTGACAGCTGTCAGTCCCACACAAGTCTCATAAGTTCATATCAAGGGTCTCTTGTTTTAACATTATCTGACAGCTGTCAGTCCCACACAAGTCTCATAAGTTCATATCAAGGGTCTCTTGTTTTAACATTATCTGACAGCTGTCAGTCCCACACAAGTCTCATAAGTTCATATCAAGGGTCTCTTGTTTTAACATTATCTGACAGCTGTCAGTCCCACACAAGTCTCATAAGTTCATATCAAGGGTCTCTTGTTTTAACATTATCTGACAGCTGTCAGTCCCACACAAGTCTCATAAATTCATATCAAGGGTCTCTTGTTTTAACATTATCTGACAGCTGTCAGTCCCACACAAGTCTCATAAGTTCATATCAAGGGTCTCTTGTTTTAACATTATCTGACAGCTGTCAGTCCCACACAAGTCTCATAAGTTCATATCAAGGGTCTCTTGTTTTAACATTATCTGACAGCTGTCAGTCCCACACAAGTCTCATAAGTTCATATCAAGGGTCTCTTGTTTTAACATTATCTGACAGCTGTCAGTCCCACACAAGTCTCATAAGTTCATATCAAGGGTCTCTTGTTTTAACATTATCTGACAGCTGTCAGTCCCACACAAGTCTCATAAGTTCATATCAAGGGTCTCTTGTTTTAACATTATCTCACAGCTGTCAGTCCCACGCAAGTCTCATAAGTTCATATCAAGGGTCTCTTGTTTTAACATTATCTGACAGAAGACTGAATGAACATTTCTTTTTTCTCAGGAAATGTGTTCAACAGGAAATGTGTTTAACAGGAAATGTGTTCAACAGGAAATGTGTTCAACAGGAAATGTGTTCAACAGGAAATGTGTTCAACAGTAAATGTGTTCAACAGGAAATGTGTTCAACAGGAAATGTGTTCAACAGGAAATGTGTTCAACAGGAAATGTGTTCAACAGGAAATGTGTTCAACAGGAAATGTGTTCAACAGGAAATGTGTTCAACAGGAAATGTGTTCAACAGGAAAGGTGTGAAAGAAAAAGATAAAGCAATCAAACAGAACAGCAGATATAATGATGTTGATGGACAAGTGTATTTTAATGTACTGTACCGAAATGTACTGTACTGTAATGTACTGTACCACAATGTACTGTACTGTAATGTACTGTACTGTACTGTACCGCAATGTACTATACTGTAATGTAAAGTAATCTACTCTTATGTTATGTTATGTAATGTAAAGTTATGTAATGTAATTGAAGAAATTTAAACTAATTTCTATGTTTTCCTGACATACTTACCAGTAGACAAACCAGTGATATACGACCTATTGACCTCGAAAAAAGAATTAGCATAATTCATACCCACACGTGCCTGCCTGCAACGGCCAATCTGCTTGGTCGAGACATGGCGCTAGGGACGCCACGAGCAAAGGGAGGTAACTCCCAGTGCGCCGCGTCACCACCCGCCAGGTACAAATAGCGCAGGCAGAGCACGTTCCATCTCTTTGACAAAGCTGAGACTCAGCAATGCACAAACGGGGAGGTGGGTGGGACAGTAATTTGTCTACTGGTAAGTATGTCAGGAAAACATAGAAATTAGTTTAAATTTCTTCAAGTTTTCCCTCCAACTTACCAGTAGACAAACCAGTGATATGATTGCCCAGCAATGGGAGGCGGGTTGTGCATAAACCCCAAACCAAAATAAACCACTCACCATCAAACACGAAGAGCCGAACCCGCAACAACCAACTTGTTGATGCCAAAGGTATCGTTGACACGACGAACTTGAACATCACGCAGGTAATGGCGTGTGAACACACACTCACTGCGCCAGAAAGCCGCCCTCATAAGGTGAGCCAACGAGACATTTTTGGCAAACGCTACTGAGGTGGCCACTTTGCGGAGTTCATGAGTCCGAGAGGCACCAGCAGGAGGTTCAAGCAACGCATTCTTGTACGCATCCGTAATCAAAATGCGTATCCAGCAAGAAATTGACGTTTTTGACACCTCAGCGTGACGACGCGTAAGGGGCAGAAACAGTCTCCGCTTCCGAAGACGACGGGACTGAGTTCGAGCCAGGTAACATTTGAGTGCACGCACCGGACAGTTCACACAGTCAGCATCGCTAGGATCGAGAATAGAAGAGAGCCCCTTAATCTCGATGCTCTGACAGTCGGAAAGAGAGTCCTGATTCTTGCACCGAAACTCCGGCAGAAAAGACAGAATGCACGATTCGTCCCCCCCGGTGAACTCTATATCCGAAGGTAAACCACTCAGAGCGTGGATTTCCCGATCCGACGCGCACAAGCTAGCATAACCAGAAAAACAGTCTTCTGAGTAAGCCGTTTGAATGAACAAGCACCAATGGGTTCGAACACCGAACTAGAGAGAAAACGCAAAATCAAAAACACATCCCACAGAGGAGGAGAAATCTGACGACGTGGAAACTCATTCCGAATACCATCCAACACCTGCCTGACAGTAGGGTCGTTTGACAGGAAGGAAACGTCAACCGCACGAGCAGCCTTGATGGTATTCGTCACCGCCGAACGATAATTGCAGAGGGAGGCGTAAGACAGAGAACGAGTACGGAACAAGTGAGAAACAAAATCAGCCAAAAGACACGCAGAAGGACGTAGTGGGTCAACTGGGTGAGGACGAGCCTGACAAAACCGTACCCAAACTGCCCACTTCGCGTTATAATTCCGAGTAGTGCTCTCCCGGCGATGCCGGAGAGCCAGCGAAACAGACTCGCGGGAAACGCCTCGCTGCGCTAACCCCCGAGCGATCGTCGCCACTCGATCAGTCACCTCCACACTGAGTGAGGACCGAGTACACACGACCCGAGGCCGCACCGACAACCGTGCCCCTGGCGCGAGAAGCCACAGAAAGAAGACGAGAATTCCCTGAGCCACCCGCGAGCTCGACGTGAGAAACAGACTCGTCTAAAAAAGGAACTGTAATCTGAGGAGATAAAGCAGGCATAAGGCACAGACCCCCGGGACAGTCGCATGCGCCCGCCGGAGAGCTCAGCCCTACCCCTAGAGGAGAGGATGGGGCAACCCCTTCTCCCAATAGAACCCCAGCCCTCTGGATGGGTCGTGCCCCCCCCGAGCTACCCACCACATAGCCCTGTCTGCGCGGGTGACACTGAGACAAGGGCCATGAAGGAGGCAGCGGGAGGGCACTACTGAAAGTAACCCGGTCGACGAGAGGAGGGGTTAGAACCCCTACCCCGACCGCCTCCCCGAGAACCGAACCCACGCCCCCGGGGAGCTGAGTGACGGGGTGCCTGAGCACGCCCGCCCCCTACGGGGAGGGGTGTCGGGAGCGAACCGCCACCCCCACCCCCACCAGACTGCCCCCCCGGAGCCTGAGACGCCGAAGCAGCCTGAGCCTGCCCTTCCGAAGAAGAAAAGGCCCCACGCCCCAGAGAACGCCTAGGGCGTTTTCGCGAACTCGGCCCTGGCGCCAGCGAAGCGGCAGGCGTGCGAGCTAGCGACGCGAAAGAAATGGCCCGATCCTTGGCATCGGTCACCATGCCCCGCACACACTCCTCGAGCCGGTCCGAGGGAAACATGGAGTGCGACACCAGGGACAGAGAGCGCAGCTGCCGAAGCTCCTCGTCCCGAAAGGCTGTCGCCGATAGCATGCGATCCCTCGCCATACCCGCCAGTTGACCACGCATATGAAGCGCCAGAGACGCCAGAAGGGAATAGGTGTGATCTAGAGCGAAGATCACACTCCCGACCGCCTCCTGATCGACCTCATGAGGAGGAAGCAACTGAAACGGGCCCGCCTCTCCCTCGTGGCGGACGGCAATGGAAGGGGTCAAAGTGGCCAGGATAGTGCCAAGCATGGCGCAGCCCTTGACACACTCAGACGACGCCCTCTCTAAATGCGCAAAAGACCGAGAATCAAAGTTCACATCCGGAACCTTGGTCCCCACCCCTCGCGCGTCACTCGCCGCCCCCAGGAGGGAGAGGTCACGCGGACCAGGGCGGGACACAGCCTGAAAGGGAAGGCGCTCGTCCGGAAGCGAGAAAAGCCAAGGGACGTCTGCAGGCCGAAAAACGTCCGGGGTAGAGACAGTCCCAGACCACGGAAAGGAAGTCGCGAGCTCCGACACGTCACCAGGAACCTTACCCATACAGAACTTAGGATTCCCCGAGCGTAAGCCGCAATCCATCACCGACGCCCGGGCCAACATGTCTGCCGAAAACAACAACTCCGGCACTTGCACCGGAGGACCAGTCTCCATGAATCCCTCCAAGCGGGAAAGGGAAGAAGCAAAAGAGGAAGGGACTGCCCGCTGACCCACGTCCGAGGTAAAGGCTGCCATGGAAGCCAACACCGATTGACGATGCGTCCGCAGCAGATCCAACCCCGATTTCCCCAGTCCCCCAGAGACCGGAGAACCGTCCCGCACCTCTTGCTCATCCAGCGGTCCCTCAACGAAACCGTCCACAGACAGAGAGCGATAGGAACCTTGGTCTGCCGACCCAACGTCCCACCTCTCTTCCGCAGCCGCAGTGGCGCCACAGTCCGAGAACCGAGCGTGCCAACTCGCTGGGCTCTGAACTGGTTGTCCCAGACTCGTCTCCCTGCCAGGAGAAACACAGTCGATGACCCCGGAGTCAGAGAAGAAAACGGACGCCTGCCTGCGCCTCCCCGCCCCCGTCAACCTTTCGGAAGCACGGGGTTGGGGTACATGGGCATGCACAGGAAGGAGGGCGGCGTGCTGACCGGACAAAACAGCGTCTGCTGAATGTCCGGAAGCAACGCTCTGCCGCGGCCCCACCTCAGAGCTCGATCTCGCGGGAGCGCGGTGAGAATGCCTCGCTGCCCTGCTCGACCTGCCGGGAGAGCAGTGGCGGGGCACAGAAGACCGTACGGGAAGAAGAGCGGCGTGAACACCGGACCAGACAGCGTCAGCTGAATGGCCGGGATCAACCCTCCGTCGTGGACCCACCGAAGAGCTCGACCTCGCGTGAGCGTGGTGGGAATACTGCACTGCCCCGTTCCACCTCTCGGAAGGACAGGGGCAGGGCACAGAGAACCGCACAGGGCGGGGGGCGGCATGCTCACCGGACCAAACAGTGTCAGCTGAATGGCCGGGATCGACGCTCCGCCGTGGCCCCACCGTAGAGCTCGACCTCGCGGGAGCATGGTGGGGGTGCCGCGCCGCCCTGTTCATCCTTTCGGAATCACAGGGGCGGGGCACAGGGGACCGCCCGAGGCGGGGGGCGGCATGCTCACCGGACCAAACAGTGTCAGCTGAATGGCCGGGATCAACGCTCCGCCGTGGCCCCACCGTAGAGCTCGACCTCGCGGGAGCATGGTGGGGGTGCCGCGCCGCCCCGTTCATCCTTTCGGAATCACAGGGGCGGGGCACAGGGAACCGCCCGAGGCGGGGGGCGGCATGTTCACCGGACCAAACAGTGTCAGCTGAATGGCCGGGATCAACGCTCCGCCGTGGCCCCACCGTAGAGCTCGACCTCGCGGGAGCATGGTGGGGGTGCCGCGCCGCCCCGTTCATCCTTTCGGAATCACAAGGGCGGGGCACAGGGGACCATACGTACCCGTCCAAGCTCGACCTGAGGGGAGAGCGGGAACGCCTGCCGTCAGAGTGCCGTAGCACAGCACCTTCCGAGAGGGTGGGAGTGGGCCCCATCGAAGCGCACGAAACGTCCCCGTCCGGCCCAACCTCCTCGCACACTTGCCCAGGAGAAAGGTTTGTACAGGCACCACAAAACTGGGCAAGGCCGGCCTCAGGCTGACCAGGATGACCCGACCAGCCGGACACGAGGTGCGGAGGACTGAAACCAAAACAAAACTCGCGGTCTGACCGACGAGAAACAACCGACCCACCGGGAGAGGAGACATCAGAATACTCCTGTCTCATAGGCATGGGGGAGACCTCGCCAGAGGAAGGAGGCCGCGAGCCGAAAAAGCCCGAGAGCTCACTCCCCCCAGCAGAGAAAACAACCGCCTCCCCAGCCCCCGCGGAGCCCGTCGCCATAGCCCGCGTGGCGGCAACATTAACAGCCGCGGCCGAAACCAAATCTTCCGCCACTATCCCTGCCGCCACAGGCAAAGACACAGCCGCACACGAAGCCGTCCTCCACATTGTTCGTGTTTATTTATTTATTCGGTTATCTGCAGCACGACGGCTGCCCTGTGCTCCCAGAACTCTTTGACTGAACCCTTTCTAGCGTTCCTTTTGCCTTTCGACTGTTGCTCAAACTTTTGATCGTATGCGTTTTGGTAGCATCACCGTTTTGGCGTTTCTTCAGAGAAGATTAATTTGTTTTTCAGTGGCTCCTGGTATTCTAGAGAAGTTGGAGAAGCAGTACACCATCTCAGCCAACTACACCATCTCTCCAACCCAGGAGTGGGCCTGACAGTCAGACACAGCAGCCTTCCCAGGCTTCCAACCATGAACTGGGAGAAAATATGGTGTCTGGTCAAATAAGGGTATGTACAACTAGCAAATCTACCATTTTCCACAGAAAAATCCAAAATAAGCATTTAACACATGTATTCACAGTAAGTTGTTTACATCATTCTCAGCACTTGTATGTTGTTTATCATGAGTTTTTCAGTAGGTGAATTCAAAGCTAGGGCAAATTGTTGCTGCCTTTGAGGGGTTCTATTTGCAAGTTCAAAATTAGGTGCCTGATAATCTTCATTGTGCTCTGTCATTACCCAGTGCATTAATCATGTATTTGCTCTTTTTCTCCTCAGCCACTGGATTCTTACCTTCGTAAATGACCTTCTGCAAGGAATGTTTCCAAGGGAGTACCTTGCTACTCATTCCATTTCGGGCACCCAAAGACCTGGTGCGACTGGATCATCACCAAAGCCAGGACTCCCCAGCCAGACTCACCAGCAAATCATCAGTAAAACATTTTTATTACATGCTTTTGCATTGTTTAGACACAAGTCACTTGCATGATTTAAATGCATGTATGTTCTGAGTAGTTGCACATAATTAATTTTAAAAATTCATATTAACATTCTGGCAGGTTTCACGATATTGCATACTGCAGTTTACCAATACACCCAATCATTCATGAAAAATAAAAAGTCAACCAGGGGCCCAAAAACAGTTTGCACAAAAAGTTCAACTTTATTTCTACCTAAAACAGTAAAAAAATGTATATGAACATATTTCCAAAGTTATTGATGTTCAAAGACGATATATCCTGAAACCACAAAAAATGCTTTTACAACTTCAGTGCATCATAACTGCTACAAAATGTTGTTTGGAAGCAACCAATGACAATCATCTTTAACATACACTATGTACACCTTAAGAAAAGTAGTAAACTTGCAATAAAAGTGACAACATTGATCAGAAGGATGGTTGACAGATAAATGACGCTAAATTTAGAATAATTCCGTCTTTTCCGTTTCCTGTAGACCTCAGGAGTCATCACTAGATAAAGAAATCATTCTAAAATTGAAAACCAAACATCTATAAATCATATCCACATAACAGATAGATATTTGACTCAATCACAATGACATGGATGGACTCAAACGAACCCCCCCACCCCAAAAAAAAAATTTCAAAAACGGGGTCAAACTCGCAGTTACTTGCTTCAAGGAAAACAATCCCAAACTTCTTCAATTTCAGTACAACCTAACTTATGGCCATAGAAAAGCAATCAGAAATGCATACATGCAAGCTTTAAGGGGGCACACAGCCTTTGCTACTTCATCAAAAATCAAGTTTTGAGTTTAACACAAATGAAGGTGCTCAGCACCTGCGTACTCTTGACCCAACACCCCCTGCGAGAGCATTCCAAACTGCTGAGCAGCGATTGAGAGACAACGGCATTCTAAAAATAGCTTGAGCGAGAGGGGTGCCGCAACAGTGGACTAGCCCAATTGTAAGCTTAGTCAGCAATCGCCAACTCCGCCTGTGTACGTTCGACATTCCAATCTGTCAGCGTCGCCAGTGATAGCCAGGATTAACTGCTGGTACCCACAAACTGTCGGTTTTCACAATAACGAGTGCAAAGTAAACCATTACAAGTATGGGAGACAAAAGAAAAACGTTTTTGCTTTCGAAATTCTGCAAACATACTCAAGAATCCATCACTTACCTGCCACAAACGACGGAAATCTGTTCGCGTGTGTCACTGTTTCGATCGTTTGGTTGTTGATCGTTGCTGACAGACACAGCAAAACTCGACCAAAAGGCACTAAAAACGGTGAAACGTGTTTCTCTCTGCGATGTGTCTCGTTCTCTTTTATTTTCAAACGATCTCGCGTGCTTGTTCGTCACGTACGGTAAAATACTTGGAAATTTCCGAAATAAACTGAAAGCTGCTGATCGTTGCGTCACCTGACAGACGCTGGTCAGAGATCGAAGAAAATGCTTCCTTTTTGCGACTTTTTAATTCTGTTGCTGAAATAACGACTTTCCGATGCAGATTATCCATGAAATAATACCAACAAGCAAAAATAACAACGTAAAAAAGGCATCCGATCTGTAAAAATAGGCCTGCCTTGCAGGGAAGGCACGTGCGTTTTTTCTGACAGACGACTTCTGCTGATTGGCGAAAATTTTCCATTGGGGCTTTTAACGTTCTAATTCATTTTTATTTTTTATTTTGTTGATTCAGAGACTTAAATTGATGATAGCTGGATTGAATAACACAGTTGTTATTAAATTTGGGTGTTGTTTTCGTGTCTGCACTCAAACTTCGAAATGTGGTCATGACACAGAAAGTAAATGCCGTCTGTCAAGATCCACACGATCGCTTTTAAAAAAACGCTCTCGCAAGCACATGCTCAAACTTTTTTTTTTTTTCATTTTCAATTTTTTATTTCAATTATTACTCTGATGCGTGCACAACAGAAAAAAATAATGAAAATCAACACAGTAAACAAGTAATTTGAACACAAAGTTTACACACATCCAAGAGCTCAGTTATCGTGAAACCTGCCTTCTGCAAGAAGTTAAGGTAGGCTGAACATTGTACATGTTTTATGTACAGCATGTACATAGAAAATAGTATATCAAATGCCTGATTTAGTCATGAATGTTGACAAGATTTGATGGATATGAATAAATGCAAAATTGCAACATTATTACTGATGATGTGTTGGGTTTTTCTGATATATCACTGAACACTTAATAGGATATCGATATCCTGTTAAGTGTTCATTGATATCAGAAAAAACCAACACAAAGCATAAGATCCATGAGATGTGTAGCTCTGAACCTTTTTACTGGAAACTTTCTTGATTGCAACTAATTGATTTTTTTGTGTTTGCCTTGCAACTAATTAATGTTTTGTGTCTGCCATGCAACTAATTGATTTTTTGTGTTTGCCATCTTTGTGCATGCATTCTGATTCTGCATGATGGATCAGAAACATTTGGCAAGTGTGGTTGATTTGTTATGATTTTGGTTTTTCCCCCTTCTTTTCTGTAAAACCTCATCCAGGACACCATAAAACTAAATTTTCTGTGATTCTGCTCGAATATTTAAAAATAATTCCTACTTGCAGAAGAGGGTCAACTGCATGTACAACACATGGCCAAAAGCAAAAAAAAACATGCAAACAATTATGTCTTGTGTATAAATTACAGAGTGGAAGTTATATGGTTTTATTCTTTTCAGACATGCATCTTATTGAAATTAATTTACTTGGTGTATGCTATCCATCTTAATCAAAATTTGACTTATGTATTCTTTTGTGCTTCAGTCGCCGTGCAGAAGGAATTTTCTCAAAGCACAGACGTGGACGTTCGGAGCTTTGTGCGGCAAAAGTTGAACAGTGCCACTAAAGGAAGAAGATAACCCTGTGAGTGTCAGGAACCGACCTGATCGATCCTACGTACTCCCATTCTGTGATTGCTAGAACCGACCTGGAATAGAACTAAATCTGAGTGAGGGGAATCAGATCAGTTATGAGAATACTGACACAGATACTGAACTGCGGTAGATTTTCAATTCGCGGTCAGTCCCACTTCTTTTTTATTAAGTTTTTCCTTTAGCTTGTTCACTCATGGAAAATGCTGCATGAACAGAATGTCATTATCCCACAAATATGATTCAGCACTGGAAACGTTTTAATTGTAGAGATTTGCTTTCTTGTGCTTTAAAAATGGAGTTGTGTAGTCTGTTGGAGTGGAGTACCATGCACCAGTATGAGTTCTGTGCGGCATTTGCACCTATGTATTTACAATCTTTGCAAAATCTATTGTGGCCAAATTATGTTGATTTTCTTGTTATTTTTGTGGTGGGAAATGAATTCTCTGATTCTGTTGTGAGTTTTACTTCTTTTATTGCTTGGCAAAGTACCCTGAGAGGAGTGAATAGTAAGAAATTATTTTCATTCATTTCCTGAGTGTTGTACTTTTCCATCAGTTTCTCATTGCTGTTTCTGTTATCATTAAAATTATTGCAAGAAACATGTAGCTCATTCTTAGAGCTTAATTTCTTGACATATATGGTTTATAAAGGCTGCCTTTATTCCTTCTCCTGTTAAAATATCATTTTTAATGTGACCCGTTAATGCCAAAAAAAAACTGACATTCCGGAAAAGTGGTCTGAAACTTTAATTCTAAGAATAAAGCCTGCTGAAAAGAATCTGAAATTTTATTGTCATTTTTGCATGGCATGTAGCAATCTGTAGAATTTAGTTTAGTAATGCATGGTATTTGTAAGGTATGTACTTGAGTATTTTACTTGTATTTCACTGAAGTATTAAATATTTAGTTTTCTACAGAATCCTCTATAGAATTTTCTATAGAAATTTCTATAGAATTTTCTATAGAAATTTCTATAGAATTTTCTATAGAATTTTCTATAGAAATTTCTATAGAATTTTCTATAGAATTTTCTATAGAAAATTCTATAGAAAATTCTTTACCAAAAGTCTATAGAAATTTCTATAGAAATTTCTATAGAAAATTTTTATATGGATTTCGCCATGCTGAGAGAGATAGGTCATGTACCCCATACTGTCGCTAGTCGTGCTCCCATTCAATATATTTAAATGGTATATTTTGCACAAATCAATTAGAATCCTACCAAAGTGATCCTGTGAGTTTCGCCAGGCAACACTTTCAGGACAATGACAGCTGCCAGAACCCAACCCTACTTTTTCATCCTCGTCTTCACTGTCATCTTCACGTTCACGATGCATGTTTCATTTACCCGTTGTTGCGTTACAATCTCCACATACAAGTATGGATGCGCTTGGGTACTCCCCTTGTAGTCTGAGTAACTCCTCTTCCAAGAATAAAATGTTGCACTTTACATCTTTACCATTATAATAAGGGGAGTCCACTGGGGGAATGTAAACACAAACAATGATAAAATCAGTTATAAACAAGCTTGGTATTCTAACTATTGACATGTTGTCATGGGTGCATTTTACTTCAAATATTCGGTGGGCTAGAGCTTTTTTTTACTAGTATCACTGCTCCACCTGATCTTCGTCCATAATGCGACAGTTTGACAGCCGGAGCATGGAGTACAAGGTTGGTATCCGATAATGAGCTAAAATCAATATCTTCCGATGTAAACGTTTCTAAAAGACAACTAATATTAAATTAAGTAGTGTAATCTATGAAACCAGGTTCGCCAAGTCTGGAAGTCACACCTTCAATGTTCCAACAAGTAACAGTAAAACCAAGTGAACCTGGCTCCGTACAAGAAGGATAAAAAGTATTCAAACCTCTATGTGGATCTAAAATATGAGTGGTTGAGACGGGTCGACGGCGGAAGCATCAGGCGGTCTTGGGGTGTGCTCTCCCGGTGGGAGTGTCAGACCGAGTCTCAGCATGCTGTCTCAGCCTACCACGCCATGCACCGCCTGCCCTCGGAGTCCCTCCCACGCGTGGAGAACTCCTCGTCTCCCATGTCAGTGCCACGTCTCCCGGCAGCCCGTTCCAAGTTTGCCTGGTCCCTGTTCACTGGGACACACACCCCGTCGCCAGCGCCTGACTGCCTGCCAGCGTCCGTGGTGACGCCATCGACGTCCGGGTCTTCACCCTCCGGACTCCTATCCACTGGCCTGAGCCAGTTAAGCATGGAGCTCTGTACCGTCCGGCCGTGCGACCGGGGTTTCGTCATCGACTCGCTCGTCGAAGATGCGTCGGCAACATCTCCACTTGTATCGCCAACATGAACTTCACATGCTGAGGTTGATGCGGTGTGTTCCAGCATAACGGTACCGGCACCATCCTCGAAGAGAAAACTGCCGTCCCCGGGATTGGGAGATGGAGTTCGTCCTTGGGTACCCCCAGCATCGTCACAGTCATCGCTGATCACCGCCTCCTGCTGCAGACTGTGACGACAGTGCTGAAGCAATGCAGCGATGTCCGCCTCTCCGACGCTGACAGCTGCTACTCTGTGTTTCTGTCTCTGGTTGTCCACCTCAGAAGATGGATTTTCCAGGTTAATCTGGACCAGGGTTCTTGTCCTGCGGATTTGTCTTCGACGAAGTCGTTGTCTGCTTCCCCTCTGTTTCCCCCAGCCGGAATCTCGATCAGGTCTTGCAGGAGCATCGGCATTCTGTAAACAAGAGTCAGTAGTGACTCTGGCACAGTTCGCAATGAATGCGCAATAGCCTTGACCTTTCGCATTACAGCCTTGCGCCAAAAGTAGTTCGTTCTGATACTATTTTTCTCTCCACTTTTTACATAAATCATTCAGATGTCAAAACTTGTTTCCATTTCAACACAAACATTTTATTGTATCGAATAAACGCTTGTTTGTTGTCTCAACAAGAGTAAATTAAGAGTTTTGTGCGAAATAGTCTTAGAACTACTTTAACGGCGTATGTCAGGGAGCACATCGACTATCCCACAAGCCTCTCGTGTGGCCTCCGTTTGCATAAATTGGCCGAAAACCTTCCATCACGTGATGTCAACGGTGCTAGAGATACTTCGCTGGTAGGCGAAATCTCTAGTTTACTAGAATGGAGCATCGGTTGTGGGTCTGTTCCATCGGAATTCCGGTGATGACTCTTGCGCGTGGCCGACGTAGCTTGTACGGTTCCCGTTTTGTTGGAATGACGTATTTCCGATAATGGTCACACCCATCTGTATGAGTGCGCGTCGGCCTTTCTCCAGTAGGCCTACCAGTGCTTTGTCAGACTCCTCTGCGAAATTCACCAGCACTGAACGTGGTGAATTACGCCGCCTGCCTGAGTGCATCTCACCTTGCCTTTCCGCACTGAAAGTACTGGGGGAACAGGGCACATCAGGCACTGCTTCCCTCAAAAGCTGCAAAACACTGTGTGAAAGCAGTTCACCTGATTCGCGTGCATCTTCCCGCATTCCAAGGAACTGAACAGAGTTCAGCATGAGGTCGCACTTTGTTTGGTCACTCCTGTCATTTGGTCAAGTTATGTTTAAAGACACCAAATGTCTGTTAATTTCATTCTGTTCTGTTTGAATGCGTTCGTTCCAATTTGACAGGTACTTGCACCTCTCATGACATTGCCTCATATTTTCTTGGCAGCTTATCCACAGCTGACCTTGTTCCTCACAAAACCTTTTCAGACAATCAGATATATGGCCAATTTCGTGGTGCATTGCATCTAGCTTCCCTCCAATTATCTCTTCTACATGTCTTATCGATTGCTCTAGACCTGCACACGAGCCAAGTGTCTGCGAGTGATTGGCTTGAAAACCGTTTGGAACGGTACTCGCATGTGGTACAGGGGAAAATGCATGTTAGTATTCGTGCCGATATTGCAGTAGTCTGTTGGAGGACCGGGATCGGCTTCTACATCGCCACTATGCACGATAAGACCAGCGAGATTATGCAGGTTTCCCGACAATGCACGGGGTTTAGCGACACATGAAAGTACCAACAGAACATACAGTGCCATAACGAGACAACAGATCTTCTTTGTCGTTGACGTGAGAGAAAGTTTTATGTTGTAGTTTTGGCCCAGCGTCGAGAATATCTGCCAATTTGGTTGCCATATGTCTTCGTACTTAGTACTACTACTTCTTGCTTTCTGAGTGTTGATTCGAGCATGGTGCATGCCTATCCAAAATCGATACGTGTCAAGTTCGACACCCATATTGATGATTTAGCTGTGAGTGGTCATCAGCTCCGCAAGAATATAATAATCATGTACATGCACAATTGCAAGAAATGGAGAATCGCATAACTTACTGTGGCCTTGGGCCTCAATGCATGGAAATTTCACACATCTGGGTATAGCTTGAAACTTTAAACAGCAATCGGTCAAACCGTCCACGTTCAAACGGTGATGGTGAACACACTCACGACATCAAATCGAGCACGACGCACAATTCAAATAAAGGATTTCAAAATAGTGTCGAAATGAAGGCACTTACTAGAGTTTGACACTGACGTAGTAGAAAAGCACTGATTGTGGAGTAGAGGCAACAGTCGAAGTCAGTAGTTCATGAGAAACGTCCTGCTTACATTGCGCCTCAACGGAGGGTGGACTCTCAAAAGGTCCCCCCCCCCCCCCAAACTACACGGAATTTCGAAAAACTGGTTGGTGAATCCTCAGATAGTCCAATGCCTCTAATCCCAGGACACATAAACATCGAGAACACAATCCAGTTTTGCTTGATCGTCACGGTAAGTTCCTAGCCTCAACTTCAACTGCCTGGAGCGCGCGCGCTTCACGTCTGCACAGCTCGGCTACCACAGGTGAGAGAGAGAGAGAGAGAGAGAGAGAGAGAGAGAGAGAGAGAGAGAGAGAGAGAGAGAGAGAGGGGTGGGTGGATGGTGGAGAGAGTGAGAGAGGAAGGAGAGAGAGAGAGAGAGAGAGAGAGAGACAGAGAGAGAGAGGCAGACAGACAGAGACAGACAGACAGAGAGAGACAGACAGAGAGAGACAGACAGAGAGAGACAGACAGAGAGAGACAGACAGAGAGAGACAGACAGAGACAGAGACCGAGAGAGAGAAACAGAGACAGAGAGACAGAGATGAAAGAGAGAGAGAGGAGAGAGGGGGGGGAGGAGAGAGAGAGACAGAGAGAGAGGGGGGGGGAGAGGAGAGAGAGAGAGAGAGAGAGAGAGAGAGAGAGAGAGAGAGGGAGGGACAGGAGAGAGAGAGAGAGAGCAGAGAGAGAGAGAGAGAGAGAGAGAGAGAGAGAGAGAGAGAGAGAGAGAGAGAGAGAGAGAGAGAGAGAGAGAGGAGGTAAAAGTAATTACCTTTGCGATCAAGTCTTCGTCCATCGTTGTTGACGAGAGAAATGGAATAGACACATTAACTAACGCAGAGCTGCGCAGTGAGCTTGCTCTACCCCCGAACGCATCACACGTAGAAAACGAATTACTATCTACTAGTCTTTTTGCCTAAGCCTCATTAAGGACAGCTTTAACCACAAATCATGTTTTTTCATGACAGTATATGAAAAAAATAACTTTTTAGCACTTGGTGCATCCACAGCATTTCATTTATCACCCATTCAATTTTCTGATCTGTATCTCACCTAGAAATATTTTATTGTTTATTTTATAGGTGTTAAAAAATACAACTCCTCATTAGTATGCATGAGATTAAAAAAAAAGATCATATCTCAGTTAGACTTGCTGCTCTGGCAGCCAAGTCTCAGAGACAAAAGAAAAAATTTTCCACACCTGGTGGAGAGGGAAACGAGGCTGCATGCCAATCTGCAGGCCTCTATGATGAGAAATGAATGAGCAGCTGAACCAGATAACGAGGCAAAACTTTAAAAAATGTTTTCTCAAATTTGGTGTTTTCCTTTTTTCATTAATATTTGGTACTCATTTTTTCAACAATCAATCACGTAATCTCTTTGCAATTTGCCACTATGCTTAGGAGATGCATGGAATGCTGTTCTACTACCCACATAAAAAAAATTCTAAATACGTTTGGAGATAAGTTAACAAGTGTTTGCCTTCTGTGAGAGGTGCCGTGCCGTGGTGCAGACCCCGGGAGGGGAAAAGGCCGGAATTTTTCTAGTTATTCCTTTCTTGCTGTTCAGATGTCCTCATTATTCAGAGTTGAGAAACAGATTCATAGTCACTAGACGCTACGACAACGATGATCTCTGTGCGGGACTACTTCGATGCCTCTCGATGAAGCTGTAATCAGAAACTTGATAGCATACTTGCATTTTGCATTCAAAAAGAGAAGAAAATATTATAATAATCTAGTGAACGGCAAGAAATGTGTTGTCCCTTCTCACTTCTACATACTTTTCTATTTTTTCTTTTATAAATTTGAGTTTCTCCATCGGTTGTGGATGGAAATGTTTAATAACAGACTCGGAACGAATCAGCGTATGCATGTGCTCTAAGGGGGTTTTGTGTGTGTCAGTATTTGTAGTCACACATTTAGCGCTGGACAGTGACCGTACGTGTCTTTCCCGTGCAGTTCTGTATTAGGAGCTTCCTTGCGTGACGCGCAGGACAGACTTGTCTGAGCGACGAGGGAGTGACCTGTGACGACCAGGAAAGACCAGCAGACGTTCCAGGGAATCTTGAATATTCGGGCACGTAGGATTTATTTAAAAAAGTTACGTCGAAAATGGGTGGCGTCTATAAATTGCTAATGTAGACAAAACGAATTGAGGACCACAGAGTAGCTCAGTGGTCAGAGCACTCGAACGTTCACCGGTAGGTAGCGGGTTCGGTCCACTCCTGGTCCGAAGCTTTTTTTCCCTGTCTGTTCCACGCAGGTTGTCCGGCTCTATATCAGGAATTACCTCCCCCCCCCCCCCTCTCTCTCTCTATCTCTCTATCTATCTACGTATCTATCTCTATCTCTCTATCTACCCATCTCTCTCTCACTCTCTCTCTCTCCCTCTCAGTATTTTCCGCAATCCTGGTCACGTTCTGTAATTATCCCAATATATAAAAAGGGGGATATCCTGAACACTGATAATTATAGAGGCATATCCTTATTGAACGCAATGTGCAAGATGTTCACAGCAATCTTAACAAGACGCCTGCGAACATGGATGACAGTTGAAAACAAAATATGTTTGGAGCAGGCTGGGTTTCGAACCCAGCACTCAACAGTCGACCACATCTTCACACTGTACTGTATGATACTTAGGCATGTGTACGGAGATAGGCGAGGAAAACTGTACGTTGCTTTCGTCGATTATAGTAAAGCCTTCGATTCGGTGAATCGTCCACAACTGTGGAAAGTCCTTAAAGGTGCAGGTCTCTCAACGAAATTCATATTAATGTTAAAGGCCATGTACAGTAAAGTCCAAGCATGCGTGCGGTGGCGTCACGTGATATCGGACTTTTTCGACTGTCCAGTCGGACTGAAACAAGGAGCATTAGAGAGCCCTTCCCTATTTTCTCTGTACATTGATACGGTAGCAGACTATATAAGAGCAAATGGTAAACATGGTGTACAACTAATGTCAGGCATGGCCGAAATATTCCTTTTGCTATTCGCCGACGATATCGTACTGCTGGCAACCTCACCAGTGGGTCTTCAAAACCAAATTAACAACCTGGCACACGTATCAAAGTCTTTAGGTCTGACGATAAACAAAGAAAAAACAAAAGTTATGGTGTTCAGAAAGGGGGGACATTTGGCTGCTGGAGAAAGATGGTTCCTGGATAAAACTAAACTTGAGGTAGTTAACCAGTATAAGTACCTCGGTTATGTACTCACGACCAAATTGTCCTTTGGAGCTACGCAAGACGATTTAGCAGTCAGAGGTAAAATGAAAAGCGTGCATGTGCTGAAAGCGCTATGGCATGTTCGGAGTACCGATACAACTGTCTTTACTAGGCTGTTTGACGCACAGGTACAACCTTCACTCTTGTATGGGGCAGAAATATGGGGTCTTCATGAACACAGTAAAATAGAAAGGGTCCACACTTTCGCGTACAAAAGGTTTCTCGGACTCGACTCTAGGTCACCAAATCACACTGTATACGGAGACCTAGGAAGATTCCCCTTGTACATCAGTAGCTGTGTACGAGCTATTAAGTACTGGCTCAAGCTTGGTAGCATGCAAGAAGACAGACTTCCGAAACAAGCATATTTGATGCTGCTCAAATCGTCCATCACGGAGGAACGAAACTGGTCCAACCAAGTCAAAGTTTGCCTCTTTAGACACGGTTTTGGATTTGTGTGGATAAATGGCGGGGTTGGAAATGGAAAACTATTCCTGTGTACTTTAAAGCAAAGACTGATTGATTGCTACCTACAAAAATGGAACAGCACAAATATAAGAAGTGATAGATTCGTGTGGTATTCATCCTTCAAGCGTAGCATAGGATTGGAAAAATACCTGAACATAATTAACATAAAGAAATTCCGTGATGTTCTGATACGATTCAGGTTTAGCATCAACGACCTGAAGATAAATAGAAGATATGCAGACGAGACTGATCTCGGATGTCCATTCTGTGGAGATAGAGAGGATGAAGATCATTTTCTTTGTAGATGCACTGCATACAATGATCTGCGCTATAAATACCTACGACATCTGTTACCTAATAGATACACTGGATCTGTGAGTACGGTAATAATGCGGGATTCTGACACGAGAAAAATAAGATCTTTAGCTATGTACATATATTATGCTCTTGAAATGCGTACCCTCCAAATAGGGGACAGATGTTTGGTCCCGGTAACGGTTTGACCCGCTATGTGACTAAACTGGCGATGTACTTGTGTTTTATGGTAAACTCGTGTATTTGCAATGGGCCGAGGGCCTTGACAATAAAGTTCAAGTTCAAGTTCAAGTTCTCTCTCTCTCACACACACACATTGTGTTACTATATATCTTGTCATTATGTAACCCAGCGTCTATGGCTGCCTTTGACAGATTCGGTACAGTGGGTCGCACCACAAAAGGGCTGCCGTGACGGTGACCAACACCAGTAAGGACGAAGAGTGGATGTCGGATAACCTGCCCCTGCTGCGTCTCTTCACCGACTTCTGCTCCAAGGCGCTCTACTTCAGCCACCTCTACACCGATCTCAAGCAACAGCAGGACCTGTTCAAGGTAACGCCAGTCAACGCCATTCCACTAACTTTAGACTTCATTGCTCCCATCACAGAGCCGAAATCCTGCAGGGCACAGACGGATAACGTTTCAGGACTGAAGTGAAGAGCAAACTCGCACGCTTCCGGCTGATGTTCGACCGCCCTACCCATGAAGCTTATCAGGCGCGTCAACTTCCTGTCGGTGGGGGGGTAAGAATAGGGCGCGTTTGTTTGGCCACAAATCTCGCGATTCTCTCTGAATTGTTCGTCGAGTGAGACGCTCCTACAGCTAGAGAAACGGCCAATCATCTCGCAAGGCGGAAGAACATGGCTGCGTCCTGGCGCCAGAGTCGGTGAAGAAGTTGCCGATAAATGAAATAACTAACGATTCAGATATCACATCAGTTTTTGACTCACATGCGAAGCAAAAGTGAGTCTATGTACTCACCCTTTTCGTCCGTCCGCGCGTCCGGGCGTCCGGGCGTCTGTAAAAAACTTTAACGTTGGATTTTTCTCGGAGACTATTGAGTCTATCAACACCCAATTTGGCATGCTGGTGTAGGATGACAAGGCGTACAAAAACATACATAGTGACTTGACCTTGCTTCATGGTCAAGGTCGCAGGGGCTGTAAATGTTGTCTAAAAAACAGCCATTTTTCTCATTTTCCCAATTTTCTCTGAAGTTTTTGAGATTGGATACCTGATCTATATATGGTATATAGGGCAAAATAATCCCTATCTTTTGATGCCAGTTTGATTGACCTTGCTTCAAGGTCAAGGTCACAGGAGGTCTTTAAAGTTGAATTGTATACATATTTTGAAGTGACCTTGACCCTGAACTATGGAAGATAACTCTTCCAAACTTCATAACATTGTAGTACACATGTTATACTTTCATACTTGGTCACCAGTGTCGTCCGTCTGGGCGTCTGGGCAGCCGTCCGGGCGGCCGTCCGGGCTGCCGGGCGGCCAGGTGTCCTGTCATCGGTAAAAAACTTTAACGTTGGATTTTTCTCTGAGACTATTAAGTCTATGAACACCCAATTTGGCATGATAGTGTAGGATGACAAGGCGTACAAAAACATACATGGTGACTTGACCTTGCTTCAAGGTCAAGGTCACAGGAGCTTTTTAAAGTTGGATTCTATACATATTTTGAAGTGACCTTGACCCCGAACTATGGAAGATAACTCTTCCAAACTTCATAACTTTGTAGTACACATGTTATACTTTCCTACTAGGTCACCCGTGTTGTCCGTCTGGGTGTCCGGGCGTCTGGGCGTCCGGTCATCCGGGCGTCCTGTCGTCCGTAAAAAACTTTAACGTTGGATTTTTCTCTGAGACTATTAGGTCTATCAACACCCAATTTGGCATGATGGTGAATGATGACAACGCGTCAAAAGACATACATAGTTACTTGACCTTGCTTCAAGGTCAAGGTCGCATGGGCCGTAAATGTTAAAAATCAGCCATTTTTCACATTTTCCCAATTTTCTCTGACCTTTTTGAGATTGGATACCTGATCTATGTATGGTATATAGGACTAAGTAATCCCTATCTTTTGATACCAGTTTGGTTGACCTTGCTTCAAGGTCAAGGTCACAGGAGCTCTTCAAAGTTGGATTGTACACATATTTTGAAGTGACCCTGACCCTGAACTATGGAAGATAACTGTTTCAAACTTAATAATTATGTGGGGCACATGTTATACTTTTATCATGAGACACATTTGGTCACATATCATCAAGGTCAAGGTCACTTTGACCCTTATGAAATGTGACCAAAATGGGGTAGTGAACCACTAAAAGTGACCACATCTCATGGTAGAAAGTGCCAATAAGCACCATTGTGCTTCCTATATCTTGAATTAACAGCTTTGTGTTGCATGACGTTGGATGACCTTGACCTTGGGTCAAGGTCACATGTATTTTGGTAGGAAAAATGTGTAAAGCATTTCTTAGTGTATGATGTCATTGGTAGGTTTAGTTGTTTGACCTTGACCTTGACGGTCACCTGAAGGTCAAGGTCATATAAAGGTCAAGGTCAAGCATGTGAGTCGTATGGGCTTTGCCCTTCTTGTTCACTTCATAGAACACACCATGGTGTCATATCGAATGGCACGGGAACTTTTTCAACGAAAAAAAGCAACCTGGGTTCAACTGTAGACAATTTTGTCGAAAATGTGACGCCTCGATTCATTTCGATCAATTCAAGGGATATAATTCATAGAGCGTACGTATACTGCAAGCGACAAAACAATTTTCGGCAGTGTATGTCCAGAAATACTCAATACACCTACTCCTCTCTATATACAAATGAACACTCGGACAGCAAATACTTCCGTGTACGTACACTTATCCATTCTCAAACCCTGAGAAGCACATTACACTTACAGGCACTGCTCTCTCCGAACACCAGCGTAACTCGCACTGTTTCCGCTATTTTGGCTCATCCGGGTCACTGCAGCGGGAAGGGATCGAGGGAGCTCCGGACCTCCCTCGGCTTCCCGCCTTCACGGAGAGTGCGTCCTAATGAGCGAGGAACGTAGGCTACGCCTAGGCCTCGCGATTCTCTCGAGATTTTGGGCCAAACGTTTAACAAACACGCCCATAGATCCACCGTGTCGTCCTTTGCGATTCGTAAAAGCGGAATAACTAGATAAAATCAAGATAGGTAAAGGCAGACAGCCGGAATCACGAAGGCAAAACAAACAGTGATGATCACTAGGGTCGCTTGGAGGTTTGAGAATCCATGGTTTAATGACGGGTGAAGATTTTGGGCGTAGCTCTTCCTCAAGACTTGACTCGCTCTTACTCTGATCAGCTCTTACAAATCATTAGGCGCG
The DNA here is from genome assembly GCA_034096865.1 of Theodoxus fluviatilis. NCBI lineage: Eukaryota > Metazoa > Mollusca > Gastropoda > Cycloneritida > Neritidae > Theodoxus > Theodoxus fluviatilis. The sequence goes on along the minus strand of JAWQFJ010002725.1, from coordinate 24,408 downwards.
GGACACTTTGCATTTTTTGCAAAGTTCTTATTAAGGCAGTTGGTGCTAATGCTGTTGTCTTTTAATGGCCATTTCTGTCTTGCGAATATATGGGATTTAGCGTGCACACTGACAGAGTCAAGCCAGATGCCGTGCTGGGGGAAGAGGAACTCTTTATTTCTGCGCATGTGCACATTATCATTAATCAATGGACGCAACTCCAGTAGTGCAAACAGCTTATGATAACCGATTTCACAACAATTGCAACCACTCGGATCAAACGCTCGCTGCTCTCTTTTCATCAGTCTGGAGCCTGGTTTAGTTTTAGTACAGTAAGAAAGGGTGCTGGACGTTTCGCCCCATTTGCAAGTTCGCCCCAACCACTTCGCCCCACATTCTAGGGTTAGGGTTAGGGTTAGGGTTAGGGTTTGGATAGTGGAGCGAACCGGCAAGAATGTGGGGCGAAGTGGTTGGGGCGAACTTGCAAATGGGGCGAAACGTCCATGAGCCAAAAATAGGGCGAAACGTTCATGAGCCGTAAGAAACTGTCATAGTTTGGTTGAATGTTTACTTGGCTTGGCATTCAGACGATCTTTGTCGCCGTCATCGTCATTGTCGTCGCCTCAGCAGCTGCGAGTACGAGGGCTGCTGCCATCTCGATACCACCACCATTACCAGCAGCAGCATTTCTACTCCCTCCACCAAAAACACAACCAACGCTGCCATTACCACCATAAAAACTATTATCACAATCACCACTAACACAACTACCGTCATATCCATCATCGCTTCCATCCATTCAGCGTGACTGAGACTATAGTGAATATAGTCTCAGCGACAGGTTGGTCACGTGATAGCCTTAGTTCTTCCATAACATGCATACCACCATTCTGAACACTGAGTCTCAGCTACGCTGAATGGCATATCACATCGTTGAGTGTATTCCTTCGCTTGTTGTGATACACTCGATTCTGGCAGCCATCTTTTCGTCAATTCATTTTCTAAACATCGATTTCCCATAAATGTAAAACTTGTATTCGGTAAAATTCGAATCACAAGAGTGTAATATTGTGAACTCTACTAATTATAAGGACTTTGAATACAACAGCAACAATTATACATCATTGTGCGAGTAAGGCAACCAATCCCGTCTGCATAATGGTAATCTTTTGGTCCGATAGTACGATACGCCCAGAAACCCGCTGAGTGCTTTTACTGATGAGGAAGCATTAATTTAATGTATGCTTAGAAGGATTAAACTTAGAAAAACTGCTTCTGAGCTCTCTGATAATATCGAACTTTGGAATCGGACGGATTCCTACAGAAGAAACTTCCACTCGATCAACGTTCAACACAGACAACAGTGAGTAAAATCTTCCTTCTAGATCAGTCGATACACAAATGATCGAAGTGTGGACTCAAGCAGCTCGTCAAACAGTGTGAAGGCCAGAAAGCATTTACTTGCGAGAGTATAACCATAGATTCACGAAACCAGCCCGGAGCCATTGGAATCCTTTTCGCTGCGTTTATACTAGTTCCAAAGATTGCGTGTATACACAATCGCGCACGTGCTGAAGGCAGTTTGCAACCTTATAGACGACGTTCGCGCTAAAAGTAGTTCTCAAATGATTTCCTGAAAATCTCTTAGATTCGTTTTATTAGAACACCAAATTTGTGTTTATCTATCGGGATAAATAATTGGAGTGAAATAGAATCGTCTCTTTTTACTCTCAATGGTCTTTTGATCATGTTGAATTTTGATTGGTAAAATCAATGGAATGTGGAGCCGAAGTCACGTCACCAACCTGTGTCAGATATACTATATCTCTGTGTTCAGAATGCGCTTCCATCATCACCACCACACCGTCACTACCACTGAGAGCGCTATAAGTTTATAACAGTAGTGTAGGCCTACAGCAAAGGTTGCGT
>JAWQFJ010002725.1:15000-17500 GCA_034096865.1 Theodoxus fluviatilis | reverse complement strand
CGCCTACAGGAGTAGGTCTAATACGATTTCAAAATGTCTTCCAGATCAGACCAGTGGTTTGTTTTCAGACCCGTCTCCAGAAAAACACACGCAAAATGTCATCACAAAATGTGCTGTCTCATCGTGTTAACTTCTGTCTTTCACACTTGAATATGGGTAATAATGATATTGGCGTATAAAATCACATTCAAAATTCTACAGCTGATGGAGCTATAGTCCCATCCATTAATAGTTAATTGTGAAATATGCCTAAAATGTGCATACATGATTGTGATACGAATACATGTTCTAAATATACACATTACAAACATACGTACTAAAATATGTACATATTATTTTCCACATATATTTGACATTTAATTCATACCAGCATGTCTGACTTTCCTCAATGATACATTATATTCAATTTTGTACGTATGAGAACCTGTATTTAGTATATGTTTTGTACACAGTGTGTAGTTTTTGTGTGCCTTTCATGATCAGCATCTACATTTCCTCATATTGTGTATGAAAGTGTATTGTGTTGTGTTGTGTTGTATTGTATTGTATTGTATTGTCGTGCAATGTTGTAACATAAATGACATATTTCAAATACTCCTGCTCCTACTATAATGTCTTGCATGTCGATACCTAATACAGCAACCAATGAGTGTATTGGGATCAGTGCGGTCTCACGCCACCCAGGCAGCGCAGACTTGGAAAAGACGCTGTGCTTGTATTGCTTAACTTCTCTCAAGGATGCAGGCAGCGGCTGTGAAGGGTGAGGCTAACACCTCTGGAGCGTTTTTATTGGGCATTCGTCAGCAGCCATGCTCTCCATGGAAGCGGGGATGTTGTAAGCATAAAATCTGTTCCAGGTCGCTAGACCCGGCAGGGAACAGGGTCCGCAAGTGGTTTGAGCAATTCAAAAATACGAAAGAGGCAATTTATGGACTGAGCCCCTTGAAGACCCTGCCATGAAGGCGTTCGAATGATAGACTGGACTCACCAGACCACCAGGGAGCAAAAGCGTGCCGTTTGAGCACCTATTCCTATGTGAGCGGTCGTAGCATGAAGCCAGGCACCTTGACCTTTGAACTTGACCCACGATAAAGGCCGTCGCACACGGAGCAACAAAAGCACGCTGTTTCTATTTCTCTGATCTGGAAAAAAAATTGGGGGGGGGGGGGGAGGGCTGGGGGGGGGGGGGGGGGGGGGGGAGAGATGTTTGCACATGGTGAAACTCTTCGAACCTCTCAGCTACAGGACAAGCCATGGTGTATCATGTATCTCTGTATAGCTATGTTGTATCATGTATCTCTGTATAGCCATGTTGTATCATGTATCTCTGTCAGTGGCCCGAGTCGACTCGCACCTCGGACTCCGACGCACATCGATCTCGATCGATTTAAATGCAGTATCGATGTGTTCTACATAGAGTTTTTAGAAATCAACACTGTTATTTGGTTGTGGTTTCTTTGTATGCGTGCCAGTAATTCTACAAATAAGCGTTTTGCATGCGAACCAAAGAAAAAACGGCAGACATCTTTGACTCATGCGAGGGTAAAGAGCGGTGGCTGAAGGCAAGAAGCGTTCCCATTGGGTGACAAGCAGAAGATTTCACTTGAAATACTGGGAGAATAGAACCGGTCCTAAACCGTGAAATCATTTCTGGTGACTCAAAAGTCCACTGAAATACCTGCTCGCACACGAGGAAACGTTTTTTTCATGATCCAAAAACTGCTTTTGTTGCATCGTGTGCGACGGCCTGAATTTAAGCAACGTCTTGACTCGCTGCAGACAATGACGGAGTCCGAGGCTATGGCCATTCTGATAGCTGCCCTCTGCCACGACGTGGACCACCGCGGCTTCAACAACACTTACATGCAAAGCTTCAAAATGCCCCTGGCAGGCCTCTACAGCACCTCCGTCATGGAGCAGCACCACTACAAGCAGACCGTGCTCATCATGCAGACGGAGGGCCACGACATCTTCTCCTTCCTGTCCACCAAAGACTACAAGGTAGGCGGCTCTCTGGGGACGCCGCTGCTTCGAAGCTTCGGACGTGGTAAAGGTAGTGGTGTGGTTTTACATAGCGACTTATCACTCGCGTCTGGGTCTCAACCCGCTTTACACTTTACCCCTTGATCGCTGAGCCGCTTGATGAACCCTTCACCGGCACTTGACGTCAAACGCATTGACAAAGAAAGCGCAGACAGCCAGATGCCAGTCACCAACTCCACTCTCTCAAGAGCACACCGACCCGAACCTGGCTCATGACCGTATACAAGGGTAAATCGCACTACAGTGTGCCGTGGATGCCCTCACAGGTACCCGGTTTGACTCCTGTATGGGGAGAAATAGTGTCAGTTAAGCATCTTGCTCAAGAATGCAACTCCACAAACCGCGCAGTTTTGAACGCCGCACCTACTTGCCGCAAGCGACTGCAGGGAAATTAATTAAGCGCATCAAACAGTTGGCCACAGAGCCACGCGTAGAATACAGTGTCCCCTTCGACTTT
>JAWQFJ010002725.1:0-12500 GCA_034096865.1 Theodoxus fluviatilis | reverse complement strand
AGCGCTCCCAAGCGGCTGTGGTGGTGCTGCAGTATAAACATATAGAGTAATGCTGAGTTTTTAAATTGTATTTTACAGTAAAATTGCTTACAAGAACCCTTCACCTTACCAGGCATAGTTACTGTGTTAACAGTAGTGGTGGTTTGTACAGCAGAATCAAGGATTGCCAGCGTAAAGCGAAGCTTTACAGTTGATGGGACACTGTACAGTTGAGACTCGGGTCTACGGCGGATCTACGTGTGTGTGTGATGACTGTCAGTGGGGCAGACTATAAGACAATGTTGCACTCTACTCTTGTTGTGCGGGGGTTCTCCTGGCTTGCGCTGGGAAATCGAAATGACAAACACTGGTGGTCGTTTTCGATAAACTTTATTCACGCACTGATCGCTACACAGTGGTGAAAATCAGTAATCGTCGTCGTACTCGTTTCACTCTAAGCACAGTGTCGCAGAGGACTCACTCCTTACAAAGTTAAGCTCTCACCTTAACTCTGTCGCATCTGCTGCTCGTGTCTGACTCGTGTCAGTCGTGTCTGTCTCTTTCTCGCTTTGTCGCTCTTTTTATACCTAACCCTAGATTTCCAGATCTTTCGTGAACGAAGCTGCTTGAATAGTCTCTCGTGTCGAGCTCTAAATCGACTGGCGTCACGTGACCTGGTGACCGAATTATCAGAGCGACTGCTAAACACAGGACAGTCCGAGCAAAGAACAACAAACCAAAGGAACGATAAATTTGAAAATAGTTATGAATATGCAAAGCAGTGTAAACATTTCATAAGTTCCCTTTTATTCAATCGACAACGAACGCTCTTTAGATCACTAATCACTATTCAATGGGGGAAATCAATTTCTGAATAAAATTTTGCATTCTGGCATGCTGCAATAGTCTGGTTTTACGATTCAGTCACCAACAGCACAAACTTGAATATCATCAAAAGGTCTGATGGTTGTGTGAATTTACGGCAAGCAAAGCAACGAACACGCGAGCAAGCCGACCTAGCCTGATAAAACAAAGGCACGCCAATACAACAGAACAGCGGGGCGAGCACTCAAATTTACCAGGCGAACAAATTCAAAACGTAACACAACAAGCGCCAACAGACGCCAACAGCGGCACGCAGTACTTCCCTCAAGCCTCAGCGAAGGAACGCCAACTCCTTAAATCACAAGTGACCCGAGGTAATCCCTAGCACATGACTCCAGTGCCAGCGAAAAAAGTCAAAGAGATGGAACGTGCTCTGCCTGCGCTATTTGTACCTGGCGGGTGGTGACGCGGCGCACTGGGAGTTACCTCCCTTTGCTCGTGGCGTCCCTAGCGCCATGTCTCGACCAAGCAGATTGGCCGTTGCAGGCAGGCACGTGTGGGTATGAATTATGCTAATTCTTTTTTCGAGGTCAATAGGTCGTATATCACTGGTTTGTCTACTGGTAAGTTGGAGGGAAAACTGTAATGTTATGTTATGTTATGTTATGTAATGTTATGTTATGTAATGTAATGTAATGTAATGTTATGTTATGTTATGTAATGTAATGTAAAGTTATGTTATGTAATGTAATGTTATGTTATGTTATGTTATGTAATCTACTCTTATGTTATGTTATGTAATGTAAAGTTATGTAATGTAATGTTATGTTATGTTATGTAATGTAAAGTTATGTTATGTAATGTAATGTTATGTTATGTAATGTAATGTAAAGTTATGTTATGTTATGTTATGTAATGTAATGTAAAGTTATGTAATGTAATGTAATGTTATGTTATGTTATGTAATGTAAAGTTATGTTATGTAATGTAATGTTATGTTATGTTATGTTATGTAATGTAATGTTATGTAATGTAATGTAATGTTATGTTATGTAATGTAATGTAAAGTTATGTTATGTTATGTTATGTTATGTTATGATATGGCAGGTTTCACGATATTGCATACTGCAGTTTACCAATACACCCAATCATTCATGACAAATAAAAAGTCAACCAGGGGCCCAAAAACAGTTTGCACAAAAAGTTCAACTTTATTTCTACCTAAAACAGTAAAAAAATGTATATGAACATACTTATTTCCAAAGTTATTGATGTTCAAAGACGATATATCCTGAAACCACAAAAAATGCTTTTACAACTTCAGTGCATCATAACTGCTACAAAATGTTGTTTGGAAGCAACCAATGACAATCATCTTTAACATACACTATGTACACCTTAAGAAAAGTAGTAAACTTGCAATAAAAGTGACAACATTGATCAGAAGGATGGTTGACAGATAAATGACGCTAAATTTAGAATAATTCCGTCTTTTCCGTTTCCTGTAGACCTCAGGAGTCATCACTAGATAAAGAAATCATTCTAAAATTGAAAACCAAACATCTATAAATCATATCCACATAACAGATAGATATTTGACTCAATCACAATGACATGGATGGACTCAAACGAACCCCCCCACCCCCAAAAAAATAATTCAAAAACGGGGTCAAACTCGCAGTTACTTGCTTCAAGGAAAACAATCCCAAACTTCTTCAATTTCAGTACAACCTAACTTATGGCCATAGAAAAGCAATCAGAAATGCATACATGCAAGCTTTAAGGGGGCACACAGCCTTTGCTACTTCATCAAAAATCAAGTTTTGAGTTTAACACAAATGAAGGTGCTCAGCACCTGCGTACTCTTGACCCAACACCCCCTGCGAGAGCATTCCAAACTGCTGAGCAGCGATTGAGAGACAACGGCATTCTAAAAATAGCTTGAGCGAGAGGGGTGCCGCAACAGTGGACTAGCCCAATTGTAAGCTTAGTCAGCAATCGCCAACTCCGCCTGTGTACGTTCGACATTCCAATCTGTCAGCGTCGCCAGTGATAGCCAGGATTAACTGCTGGTACCCACAAACTGTCGGTTTTCACAATAACAAGTGCAAAGTAAACCATTACAAGTATGGGAGACAAAAGAAAAACGTTTTTGCTTTCGAAATTCTGCAAACATACTCAAGAATCCATCACTTACCTGCCACAAACGACGGAAATCTGTTCGCGTGTGTCACTGTTTCGATCGTTTGGTTGTTGATCGTTGCTGACAGACACAGCAAAACTCGACCAAAAGGCACTAAAAACGGTGAAACGTGTTTCTCTCTGCGATGTGTCTCGTTCTCTTTTATTTTCAAACGATCTCGCGTGCTTGTTCGTCACGTACGGTAAAATACTTGGAAATTTCCGAAATAAACTGAAAGCTGCTGATCGTTGCGTCACCTGACAGACGCTGGTCAGAGATCGAAGAAAATGCTTCCTTTTTGCGACTTTTTAATTCTGTTGCTGAAATAACGACTTTCCGATGCAGATTATCCATGAAATAATACCAACAAGCAAAAATAACAACGTAAAAAAGGCATCCGATCTGTAAAAATAGGCCTGCCTTGCAGGGAAGGCACGTGCGTTTTTTCTGACAGACGACTTCTGCTGATTGGCGAAAATTTTCCATTGGGGCTTTTAACGTTCTAATTCATTTTTATTTTTTATTTTGTTGATTCAGAGACTTAAATTGATGATAGCTGGATTGAATAACACAGTTGTTATTAAATTTGGGTGTTGTTTTCGTGTCTGCACTCAAACTTCGAAATGTGGTCATGACACAGAAAGTAAATGCCGTCTGTCAAGATCCACACGATCGCTTTTTAAAAAACGCTCTCGCAAGCACATGCTCAAACTTTTTTTTTTTCATTTTCAATTTTTTATTTCAATTATTACTCTGATGCGTGCACAACAGAAAAAATAATGAAAATCAACACAGTAAACAAGTAATTTGAACACAAAGTTTACACACATCCAAGAGCTCAGTTATCGTGAAACCTGCCATATGTTATGTAATGTAATGTAATATAATGTAATGCAAAGTTATGTTATGTTATGTAATGTAATGTAATGTAAAGTTATGTTATGTTATGTTATGTTATGTTATGTTATGTTATGTTATGTTATGTTATGTTATGTTATGTTATGTAATGTAATGTAAAGTTATGTTATGTTATGTTATGTAAGGGCATGTAATGTACTGTACTGTAATGTACATGTAATGTAATGTAATGTATTGTACTGTAATGTAACATAATGTAACGCAACGCAACGCAAAGTAATGAAATGTAATGTACTGTAATGCAATGGAATGGAATGGAATGGAATGGACTGAACTGGACTGGACTGAAATATAACGTAATGTAACGTAACGAAATGTAATGTAATGTCATGTAAAGTGATATAATGCAAGGGCATTGTAATGAAATTTCAAAAGCAAAGACAAACCACAACTCACCGATGGCCAGCCAGAGGACGGACCAGACATTGACAAAGAGCATCATGTTGAAGGACTCAGTGCGGTGCTGGGACCGCATCTTTTCCTGGCTGGCTCCAGTCAGTCCATCCAGCATCAGCGACACCAGCTGTGGCACAAGCGGACATTGCGTCAGGTGTGAGCAGGAGTGACGGCAGAGACTTGACTTTGATGGAATTGATTCAATGCCTACATTCAAACTGAACTGAATTGAACCACACACATCACACCGCCTTGTTAGAAGACGACCTGCTTTGTCCAAGCACAGGACTGCACAGCTGTGACTACATCATACATGGCATGCATGAAACTCAATACAGGTATGCCTGAATGAAAAGTGCTTGGTGATACCTGCTGAAGTGCAAAGAATGACCACACAAAAAGAGTGAAATCTCAAAAAGTGAAGAGTGAAGTGAAAACCAGGATGATCCACTGTTGTCTCAGATCAAGCAGAAAGAATAAACCCTTTAATTTACAATGAATAAAATTTGATTATTGCAATGCTGAGTGATAGAAAAGAACATTCCACCAACAAAATCATGCTATAAAGTCAATATCAGAAAACACGGATGTATGTACATATTGGAAAAATGCTAAATTTCCCATGGTGCATGACACACATGAAGAAGAAAACATTGGAAGATAATTGTAGGGAGGTATGCAAGACAGGCAAGCAGGAAGACGGGCAAGCAGAAAGACGGGCAAGCAGGAAGACGGGCAAGCAGAAAGACGGGCAAGCAGGAAGACGGGCAAGCAGGAAGACGGGCAAGCAGGAAGACGGGCAAGCAGGAAGACGGGCAAGCAGGAAGACGGGCAAGCAGAAAGACAGGAAAGCAGGAAGATGGGCAAGCAAGAAGACGGGCAAGCAGGAAGACATTAACAATCAGTCAATTAACAATCAGTCAAATAACAATCAATCAATTAACAATCCGTCACCCAGCAAGCCAAACACAAATACAGCTAGACACACACCCAGATATACAAAGAAAAGTGGAGAAGTCACCACACATGGGGAGATAGAGAGAGAGAGAGAGAGAGAGAGAGAGAGAGAGAGAGAGAGAGAGAGAGAGAGAGAGAGAGAGAGAGAGAGAGAGAGAGAGAGAGAGAGAGAGAGAGAGAGAGAGAGAGAGAGAGAGAGAGAGAGAGAGAGAGAGAGAGAGAGAGAGAGAGAGAGAGAGAGAGAGAGACAGTCAGACAGACAGACACACACACACACACACACACACACACATACACACACAGACACACGGACGGACCGACGGACGGAAGGACGGATAGATGGACAGACAGACAGACAGACACACACACACACACACACACACACACTCACACACACACACACAGACAGACACACGGACGGACGGATGGAAGGACGGACAGACGGACAGACAGACAGACAGACACACAGACAGACAGAGACAAAAAATCATACTCACCAGCAGCACCTCTCCAGTTCCCATTGCGTGGTGGGCCTCAGGATTCTCCGAGGGCTTCTGGTCCTTGTACATGAAGAGCGCCACACCCAGGACGATGAGCAGCACAAAGAGGTACTTGGCCAGGGGGTAGCGCTTTCGGGCGAACAGCACCCCCAGGATCATCACAGGAATGGGCTTGATGGACTTGCCCAGCACCTGCAGCAAGCAAGGCAGACATTCGGTACACTGCTCCTGGTCTCTGTTCTTGACAGGAGTCACCCACTTCATGGTCTTGATTGACATGTGTGGCCAGCAACCCAGGGCAGATCTAGCAAGGGTCAACTGCGTAACATCTGGTGCATTCTCATACTTAGTAAATTCGCAATCAAAACTTTGATAACTTTTAATTTTGTTGATACATGTACATTCAGGGTGGGGCAGTAAACAATTCAGGGTGGGAAATGCACAATCAGGGTGGGATAATGAAAGAATCAGGGTGGAACAATACACACTTCAGGGTGGGATAATACACAATTCAGGGAGGGACAATACACAATTCGGGGGAAGACAACAGGCAATTCAGGATGGGACAATACAACATTCAGGGTGGGACGATACACTTCAGGGTGGAACAATACACACTTCAGGGTGGGACAATACACACTTCAGGGAGAGATAATACACACTTCAGGGTGGGACAATACACAATTTAGGGTGGAACAAAACACTTCAGGGTGGGCTGATACAAAATTCAGGGTGGGACAATATACACATCAGGGTGGGACAATACACAAGTCAGGGGAAGACAACAGGCAATTCAGGGTGGGACGATACTCAAGTCAGGGGAGGACAACATGCAATTCAGGGTGGACTAGATGCCTACCTGGGTGGGGTAGCTGACATGTTGCAGTGCATGGTTGCTGGCCAGCATGGCGCCCAGGTAGGTGAAGGAGCAGACAGCGTAGAGACTGTGGGGCGTGTGGTCGCGCTCCTTCTGGAACTGACGCCTGCCTGCAAGGACAAGGCAACGCGCACCTGATCACACAGGAACTGGATGAAGTGGTACACACCACCAGAGCAGCTCCACGTCCCTTTATCAGCTGGAACCCTGGCTGCTGGGCTCCAGTCGTCAGCCATAGGACCAAATGCTATTCCAGCATGTCATGGGGTTACATAATGGAAAAGCATAATTCACATTTTGTGGTCCATATCTAAGGCATAAGGTCTTATGAGGCCTCTATCAACATAAACATGATACAAGATATCACTACACACATGCATGTTAAAATGACACATCAACTTTGGTTCTGCTTGCATTGCAAGAATAACATGCCAGGAGTACAATGAATAGCAGTGAGAGCTGGGCTGGAAAATTAAGAGAAAGAACGACTTTGGCATGTTCATCCAGTCTGGTTGTGTCATAGACCTGTATGATCCTTGGGACTTGAGGTGTGTCATAGACCTGTATGATCCTTGGGACTTGAGGTGTGTCATAGACCTGTATGATCCTTGGGACTTGAGGTGTGTCATAGACCTGTATGATCCTTGGGACTTGAGGTGTTGATGGCCAGGTCTTAGCACCCATCCACAGGTGAGAGTCATCATTCAAAATTCCAATCTTTACCTTTAGCATGCATGATACTGACACAAAAACTGCCTTTGGTGTTATAATGAATGAATGAATGAATGAATGAATGAATGAATGAATGAATGAATGAATGAATGAATGAAAGAATGAATGAATGAATGAATGGTGAATGGTTATGGCCTATTAGCCTTTGTAGGCTATGTATTGTAAGGCCATTTTAATCAAGAGATCACCAGAACTAGTTAAAATACAATCAAGTCAAGGCATGATTTTCCTAGTTACTTGCTTCTAAAGAGATGAGAAGGAGATGCGGTGAGTCTGTTCTTACCCCCAACTCACAGGGGGATTTTGGGGATGTTGGGGATTTGGGGGTTTGAAACGTTTTATCGTAATCGGGCTCACAGTGGTAAAATAGTCCCTTTAAGTTTAATATGCTATACTTTAAATTTTGAGTGAAACAATTCACAAAGCAAGCTTTAAATTACATTCTATTCCATTACTGTTAACCCTTTCCGTGGTAGTCGCGAACTAGTTCGCGATGAGCATTGCCAGCTTTCAGTGGTTATCGCGGACTAGTTCGCGTGCCACACCCGCTCAACTGGAGGCATTCCAGCATTGCACAAGGCCCTTCTATTTATAGCCTGATGGATCGTGAAGCAAGATAGGACCTTTGTTAACGCTCAAAAGTAGGCCGATTGCCAACAGAGGTCACATGGAAGCTGGGTGCGAGAAGAGGATGCATCGGTGCGGGCTCATAACGCACAACTGATGTCGAGTGATCTGCCAGATGATCTGTACTTGCGCTGCCACTCTTTTCCTCCTTTGCAAGTCTTGCTTTCGCTAGCTGCCGATTTCTTTGGTTACTTTTCTTTCCTTTGAAGGCATGTACAGTGTGGTACTATTATTTAGGCCTGGTAACAGCGTTAAAAGTACGAGAGAGCGCTTTAGAGTCGAACGGAAGGCAGCCATCTTGTCTCCAAGCATTTGGAGCGAATGGAGCTCTCTCATTGGTTCATTCGTGTCAGCTGACCTGAAAGGCTTGAATCTATCCCTTGCAAATGATCATATAGCTCTTTGTACACGAAGCCAAGAGCAGTTATCTCCCTTGCACTGGTTGGATGAGATTCCGCGCTTTCGATCAACACCAAACATGCGAAGGTTTGTTCAAAGTTTCTATACGTTGCCAAGGCCCAAACATTGGCATTTTATGAGCAAAAATTGTGCAACAACACTTTTGTAAGGGTGGGTCATCTGTTTTATTGATGGTTTTTGCACAGAAAGATGCTATTTTCAAGCTCAACCTTACTAGATTGGCATTGTTGAATCATTGTAACAATGATTGTTGAGGGTTCAAAGAGTGCAAAAAACCACAAATCTCAAAATCGACCATGCAAGCCCAAATGATCAATTTTCACTGCCGTGTCTCCCCTTTAGATATTCATAAATAAATGCATGTTCATTACACAGAGGAAATGCTTGCTTTGTGGTATTTTGTGTCCAATTCTGAGCATTTTTTGTACACATTGTGTTTGTCAATGTTTAATAGTTTCTGAGCTATGTTAATTAGAAAAGCGGAGGGGTGTTTTTGAAAAAACAAGTCTGTTATAGCACCACTGGTGGACAGACAGAGCGTTTTTATGACACCACGGTAAGGGTTAATATATTTAATGACCCTAGTAGTAGTAATGAAGAGAAAAGTTAAAAACATTAACTTTGTGACGAAACACACTGGGATAAAGGCGCCATCAATACATGATAAATAAGAAGCCCAGATTGCAGTACTCACCAAAGTAGGAGAAGGCCGCATTGATGACACACTGTATGAAGACCAGGGAGAGCGTGTAGTGGAATTTTTCTGACTTTTCCCCCTCTCCATACTTTCCTTTAGTTCTGTTGCACAAAGGTAAAAGCCTAATTATATTTATGGTCATGAAATACAATTTGCTCTCACTTAATGATAAAGGCTATACTTCTTTGACACAAACTTAATACCACTAGCAAATATTTGTTTATATCTCTTCATATTTTATGATACAGAGACCTGTCAAAAAAAGATATGCTAAGAATAAGATTATTCTGTTCAGGAGAGGCATGTGCATATCTATGTGTGTGCATGTGTGTGTATGTGTGTGTGTGAGAGAGAGAGAGAGAGAGAGAGAGAGAGAGAGAGAGAGAGAGAGAGAGAGAGAGAGAGAGAGAGAGAGAGAGAGAGAGAGAGAGAGAGAGAGACTCCAGAGAGGATGTTGAAAATAGACAGTTCTGTGCAGCTGTGTGCAAGTTTTCCCATTGATACACTACTGTTATTACTACACCTAGAAGTAGAACAATATACTCTGCCCCTTGCTGCCCAGTGTAAAATAATGTAGAGAAGCTCTCCACTTAAACTCTCTGGACTCCTTGTTCCACACCTATGACTGTGGACCCTGTGTGGGACGTACAGACAGCTCTGTCCTATGGTTATTATGACCACTAAATTTACAACAATGAGTCTCTGTTGAGAACCATTGATGGGAGTAGCTCGATCTTGATCTTGGCCGACTGCTACCTCAGTACACAATGGCAGCAAATGCAAGATACTAGATAGCAGCTTAGGACATTCTACCTTCCAGTGAAGCTGCACAAGATCGTTTTAAATATCTGCCCGACTATTCCAGGTGTCACAAAATAATTAACACACACACAAACAGCCAACTCCCTCTCCCCCCCAAATAAAATCCTTGATTAAGAAAATTTTATGCAAAAAATAATTAATAACACAATCTTAATGAAACAAAAAGGAAAGAGGAGAAATATCTGGGTACATGGAATAATGTTGAAAGGGGGATGAAATGAAGATAGCAGTAGTGGGAAGGGTTAGGGACTAGCATATCAAGGGTTCAGTAACTATGCATCTTTGGAAATGCACATGTATAGTATGGACTGACACCAGTATCTCTACAACTATGTTAAACAGTAGAGTTTTCAGACAAGATGCTACGGAAATTCTGATAAGATTCTTAAGCAATACTTAACACCAAGTAATTCTGTAGGAAATTTGGCATGCATAAGGTATATTGATGTAGATCTATGTATTTCCATAAGACATACATGTCAGGTCATCTAACTTCTTAATAATGTAATAATAATGTGTGGATTTCTAAAACGCCTTACCAATGAGTTAAGACATGCTCAAGGCGCATACATACACAACCATTCCAATATACAATAACAGTCAATCACCTCAAGCACAACTTAATAAACTTAATACATATGAGTCAGACATTCACTTCAGACATTCAACAAACTGATGTACAGCGTCACAATAAACCATGAAACTGGGGAGAGGGGAAGGAGGGACAGGAGGGGGTAGGGGGCTTAGGCAAGCTAGTACAAAGAGAACAGTGAGGGGAGGAAGATGAAGAAACTTAGACAGGATCAGGGAAAGATTTCAAGAAGAGGTGAGTTTTGAGAGCACAGCGAAAGGTCGAGGGAGAAGTAGAGTGACGAACAGAGGCGGGGAGATCATTCCAGATACCGGGAGCCTGATAAAAGAAAGAGCGTTCACCAAATTTTGTTTTAACTGGACACACACACACACATACACACACACACACACACACACACACACACACACACACACACACACACACACACGTGCACATACACAGGGAGAGAGTTCCGTTAACCCTGCATCTAAGCTTTCCATTTATTGATTGCAGTTTGATTACACTCTGATACTATAATCTGTTTTCTTTCCCATTGCAAATTTCCATTTCAATGCCTAAAATAACTATCATTTAGGCCTTCCTTAACCGTAGTTAACGTGCAACAATAACAACAAATCCCATCTGACTTCTGCAATAAAGTACCACCACATGCTACCCTCATAATCCTGTGCATGAGATGATGAGAAACACTTGATATTGTGCCAGTAGCTGAGTCAAAATAAATGTGTCTTCAATACAGTACGTAAACAAAGAACACATCGAAGCTCCACATGGTAAAACTAAAAGCGTGACTGCGTTTGCTAGGCTGTCCAGTAATTACCGCTGAAATGGTCGTTGTCGGAAACATTTCCGGACACTGTACCTGAGGTACTCTGTCCGATCAGTGGTACAGTGTCCGGAAATGTTTCCGACAACGACCATTTCAGCGTAATTAACCTACTCATTTTCGGTTACGATTACGTTTCGTCACTCGATCACATCATGACACATGGAGCAGGAGAGCTCTGAGCACCTACACAGTAGTCTACACCGCGCCGTTGCCTCTTCATTTTAACTGCCCGTCTGATGCAGTTATGCAGTATAAAGCATGGATGAGAACGAACGAACGAACGAACTTTATTTTACAAGGGTAGTGAATTAGGCAGTTGTGCCTTTCTTACATTCAGCCCTTGAGGCAAAATATTCAAGTGTGGTAAGAGAGAGAGAGAGAGAGAGAGAGAGAGAGAGAGAGAGAGAGAGAGAGAGAGAGAGAGAGAGAGAGAGAGAGAGAGAGAGAGAGAGAGAGAGAGAGAGAGAGAGAGAGAGAGAGAGCATACTCATACTGGAAATCGATAAAGTACAAATAAGTCTTATTAGAGAGCTCTCCAGATCTGTCGAACAAACTTACATTTTCTCTTGCAAAATGCCGTAGTAGAAGTAGCAAACAAAGATGCCTCCGGCGCAAATAAGCAACTTGGTGCGGCTGCCATCGGCTGACATCTTGCCGGCGTGGTCACTAGTTGACTCTGTCACTACTATCACTTCCTGTGCGGTGGTCTTTTCTGACATCAAAACCACTCGATAATCTGCAAGCTGTTGGCCTCTGTTCGACGTGTCAAACTGCGATTACTCCACGCGTGTGGTCAAACAGCTGTGCAGCGACGTTTTTCCCTCGCTCTCATTGGTCAAAATGATGACGTGAGCGGAAGAGCGTCTGCTTCAAATTATATATGAGGCGATCAATCACACTTTGTGTACTTGTACACGAAGCAATTTGTCATGCTGTCAGCTTCTTATTGTTCGAATGTAGTGGATTATGCGTTCATCTGAGGTGCAACGCTGACGCGGCGCGTTTGGATCCTTTAAATTGTTAGTGTCGTGTTATCATGTTTATCACTTGGTTTCGCCTACGAGTTTATCACTTGGTTTTGTCTACGCATTATGCGCGCATGCGCCGGGAAATTGTGGGCGCCATGTCTAGTCCTGGAACACGC
>JAWQFJ010002724.1:117500-121409 GCA_034096865.1 Theodoxus fluviatilis | reverse complement strand
AATCTACAAGTGAGTGGCTTCCTTTTTTTGTTTGTGAGACAAGTTTAGATCTGTAGCCATTAGTTCATTAACTCCCATAAGTTTAAAACGGACCCCAATGAAGCTTTTTGGAAGGTCAGGGTTGGCCCAAGGAAAACTCTATTGAATAAGGAAGGTTATATGTTATCTCCTTGTGGAATTACGAGCACCAAAAAATACATTGTATCGCAAATCACTAGGTTAATGATGTCGAACTGTTAATGCATTCGGCTCTCAGAAATCGCTTCACCAGCCACTAAAATGAACTAAACTTCGTAGCGTCAGGCTTGCCTAGCAGAAAACCCTGCCTGAATTAACCATACAGGCCTGGCTAGCAGAAAACCCTGCCTGAATTAACCATACAGGCCATGGAGCAGAAAACCCTGCCTGAATTAACCATACAGGCCTGGCTAGCAGAAAACCCTGCCTGAATTAACCATACAGGCCTGGCTAGCAGAAAACCCTGCCTGAATTAACCATACAGGCCATGGAGCAGAAAACCCTGCCTGAATTAACCATACAGGCCATGGAGCAGAAAACCCTGCCTGAATTAATGATACAGGCCATGGGAGAGTTGTTGTGGATTCCTTGGTGGCGGTTTGAGAGCTCTCGGAGTGCTCTCTAGTTTGATAATGAAGGAAGGGTTGCATCCCGAACGTAAACTCTGTCATGACACCATTTATCAAAATCGCCACTGTTACTCCTGCCAACTTCTCTTGGCGGGTGTATTTTCAGGTTTAGGGCTACAACTGTCAATTCTTGTATCAAACCGAAAAGAATTGTATCGTTTGTAGACATCTAAATATCTCAAACATGATAAAAATCGACTTATCCACCATTTTTAGAGTACGCGTCACAAGTGAGAAAACTGAGCAAAGACAAATTAGAGAGAGAGAACCATGCAGGGACAGGGAACTTTTAGTCCGGGCATGAGGACAGACGAAACGGCAAGACGATGTCTTGGAAAGGACCGAATATGACTGACAGTGATCGACAGACAGAGGGATGGATGGATGGTGTTTTACGGCCTATCAGCCTTTGTAGGCTATGTATGGCCATTAAGCACGAAAATCACTAGAATACCTCAGAGAAATCGCAAATCAAGTCACGGTGTCCCTATTCGCCTCTTAGGAATCACATAGGGAGACGCGGTGGGTCTGTTCTTAACTCCCCAACCCACAGGGGGTAGACGGAGGGAAAATGATGGACGATGCGTGAATTGTGCACTCATCATTTCGTCTGCTGTACGTGACGAGGGCCATGCAAGTGCAAGGGACAATAACAGCCACGTAGTCCGATTGCCTGCAGCAGCTGGGACGGATCGCTGTTGGGGATCTGCACCTTCATCCACTCATCAACCCGTTCCCGGATCTCACACCTGCCCCTTCCATCCAATCCCCTCCCCTCTCCCACCATTTCACACTGGTGTCCCCACCTCCTATACCTCACTCCCCACTCCCCACAGCCGAATCCCCCTCTCAATTATACCTCCCAAGTGTCATGACCTCCAATTCCCATCCAGCCCCCATTCCCATCCCTCAAACCCATACTCTCCACCTCTCATATTCTCACTCCATTCGGGTCAGTGTTGTCCCATTCTTTCTCCTCTGGTTGTCCGGTTCTTTCTTTTCTGGCCAACTACCTTTTGTCTACACATGTTCGCCTCTTGACATTAAAACACACACACACTCTCTCTCTCCTCTCTCTCTCTCTCTCTCTCTCTCTCTCTCTCTCTCTCTCTCTCTCTCTCTCTCTCTCTCTCTCTCTCTCTTTGTCTGTCTGTCTGTCTGCCTGTCTATCTGTGTCTGTCTCTCTCTCTCTCTCTCTCTCTCTCTCTCTCTCTCTCTCTCTCTCTCTCTCTCTCTCTCTCTCTCTCTCTCTCTGTCTCTCTTTCTCTCTTTCTCTCTCTCTCTCTCTCTCTCTCTCTCTCTCTCTCTCTCCCAATTTTTAACTGCCTTTGCTATATCGCTTTCCATTTTTCCACCCCTCGACCCTTCCAATTACGTTCCCCTCTTCCCATTCTTTTAAATACAAGCGCGCGCGCACACACACGCACGCGCGCGCACACGGACACACACACACACACACACACAAACAGTCCCCATGTGACCAACACACAGGACAAGCAGAAAAGCGAGGATGAGGCGTAAAAACCTTCATTTAGTAAAGACTTTAATTCCTTTCAACTGTCAGTATCTATCTGACAGTTATCACGCCATGTCTTCCAATGTATATAAAGAATTAATTGAAAAATTATGTGAAGCCAAAACGATTATCAAAATATCCCGTTCTGTGTTGTGGAACAATATTTGTCACTGAGGCAAGAAACTGGCGAATGGTTTTAGATATATTGCAATAAGGACACATTACATCTGCGACTGCGAGCAACATCTTGTAAGGGGGCAAGGCAACAGCTGACCGGATATCACTGCTGACAGAGGCTGCGCATGAGCACTCAACTTTTGTATGGAGTGCTGTCAGCTGGAGACAACTGTGCCCTTCGTATGTTTTCGTAGTAGAGTCATATAGGAAGTTATGGAGGCTAGCGATGCAGCTGTTTGATAGGTTACCTTGGCCAACTCCACTGTTTCCTCCGTGCACAATATCTCTCAGTGAGACAGCTTGCCAAGTGAAATCAGACGCCAAGCCTGAATTTAACAATCGTCATAAAATCTGTGAATTATTCAGGTGATCGCAAACTGAAGACGGTAGCTAGGCAACGTGTGAGTTTTTCCGATTTTAGTTAGGCCCTACTATCAAACGAACAACTCGTTTGCCTGCAGTAAATCGAGCAGAAACGTCGAGAAATATTTCTAATTTCTCGCTCAGGACTCGATCATACTTCGACATTCATCAATCCCACTGTAAAATCGCGCATATATTGTCTTTGAAAACGAACCAGAGATGTACGTCTTTGCTCGAACCATGGGCTTCCACGGAGCAAGCCTCGCCATCCTTGTACCCCTTCTTCTCGTACTTTTGGATTCATCCGCGGGGCAAAAATTTGGCGAAGGACCGCGCCAGGGCCCACCCATTGCCGAAGTAGAGGGGTTCCCGAACCCGCATACTTTTTTCGAGGAGTACGTCGGCAAGCAACGTCCGCTGAAGATGAAGGGCGCTGCGAAGATGTCCCGGGCCTTCCATGAGTGGAGTGACGAGAGCCTGCTGCAGATGCCCGAGACCCACGCGCATTACGTGTCCGTGGAAGCCAAGAAGAAGGAAGACCGCTTCCAGAGGCCCTTCGAATCCTCCCTGGCCACCTTCTTAAAGCTCTACCGGGGACTCGACATCTACTTGGTCAACAATGTCCCCAAATTCCTCAGGTGAGAGTGAACTATTTTCATTAAATCAATCGATCGTTCATTGGTTCGTTCATTGGTTCGTTCATTCATTCATTCATTTATTCACTCATTCATCGCAACATTCATTCCAGCATTCATTCATTTGTGCATTCATTCATTCGCCCGTTTGTTTGTTCATTCACTTGTTTGTTTGCAAGGTTTGTCAGTGAGACACTCGATATGAAACGATGTCTTAATGAGAACGAGACAGCTGAGATGGAGAAAGAACACCCAAGTCTGCCGCTGCTCCTCCAAACATCGTTGTCGTCCTTTTGGCACAGAAGCACCCAGTGCCTCGAAACATTCTCACAATGTTTCCACTGATTACGATCCTTTATGCACGATAATGCCGGCGACTAACGGACAAAATCAGTACAAAAGATGGCTTCTGTGAGGCGGGTATATTAGTCCTTTCTGTCGTGGTAGTTATGGTCTGGTTGTGAAGGTTCTGGAAAATGCTAGAAGGCGGCGGTGGCTTCAAGCTCTTATGCAAGCCATCTCGACCTTGGCGTTGCTTAGTTACACGACGTAGTCAGGATGAATTCGTCTT
>JAWQFJ010002724.1:110000-115000 GCA_034096865.1 Theodoxus fluviatilis | reverse complement strand
GGCAAGAAAGAGATCGGCTGACACAACGGCCCAATGACAGTTTGTATATTAACCGCTACTCTCACCGAAAACGGTATAATTATTACAAGCATACACAGACGTGAGTCCTGTAGGCTTAAGTCACTACCCATACACAGTCACCATTAGAAGATACGCTAACTGTCTGAAATGTGTTTGTTGCAACATTTTTCGGTGATAAAAATCTCATTAAGCAACTTTTGTTGTACAAGACGTTCATTTTCAGATCAGGCGTACACACAGGCAGCAAGCCAGTTAACCAGTTACACACATACATACACACGCATGCAGGCATACACACACAGACACACACTCACAAATAGGCAGCCAGCCAAACAAACGGACGGAAGGACATGGAGGCAGTCAGCCAGGCAGAAGCAAGGACAACAAAGAATGAGCAAGAGTCATAACCGCCGCCCTTGAAGCGTTGCAACCCAATGACAACATTGGGTCATTGGGAACGGTAAAGGTGTGGTTTTATATAGCGACTTTCGTCCTTTGTCTGGGTCTCAAACCGCTTTACACTTTACCCCCTGATCACTGGGCATTTTGATCAATCCTCACTGGTCCCTCACAACAAACATAGTGACAGACATTTAAGACGCACACAGTCAGGTACCAGCACCAACTCCGCTCCCTGAGGAGTATTCCAACCCGATGCTGGCGCTTGGCCGCATACAAGGGTTAATCGCACTACATTTTTGCCAACATTGCCCTCACAAGTACCCGGTTTTACTCCTGGGTGGGGAGAAGCAATGCGAGTTAAGCATTTTGCTCAAGGATGCAACTCTGAGAACCGCGCAGCTTCGAACGCCGTACACTCTGGCCGCAAACGACTGTAGGTCCAGCGCGCTAACCACTCGGCCACAGAGCTCCACTAAAGTAAAGGTGTGGTTTTATATAGCGACTTACACTAAAGGTTACCACGTCTGAAAAATAACCTTGCAGCCACCACAGATCCTAAACGATGAAGTTAACGATGGTATCATCTAGTTCTCTCGATGAGCTTCTGCATGAATCACTGCTGTATTGGGCACGATAGGAATAATGACATTAATATTAAGAGAAATTTGCGTTTTGGAAAAAAATCTTTTTCCGGAGCAGGAACGTACTACTAGGATGACTAATAGTTATCTGCTCAATCAGCCTAGCATAGAATAACATAGCCTGACGTCACAGCTTCAGTCTCAAAGCGCACGGTGCTCTGTAGCAGGCCCCCTAGGGGGGTCGGGGTAGGAATAGACCCACCGCGTCTCACTACCCGATTCTTTAGAAGCGAATAACTAAGGGAAGCTAACTTCCTTTGCTCTTACTCAAAACTGCTCTAGTGATCTTTGTGATCAATGACCTTGCATAGTCTAAGGTCGATAGGCTGTAAATCATCATCATCATCGCCGTCGTCGTCGTCATCGTCGTCGTCGTCATCATCATTTCATTTGCAACAATAGTTTCTGTGCACTTATACTGCTTGACCGATATGAATAACTTCCTAAGGTCGCAAAAGCACAGCTTTTTGTTAAAATCGACAGTATTGATGAAATATCATAATTGAAGAAACGTTTGTCGTGATAGAGAACATTGAACGTAGCAGACAGACCATGCGAATCTGTCCGCTCCATCTCCTCTGCAGTCGGGGCGTTGCAGATGTTGCACACTGGCCGCACGCTGTCTGCATAAGTGTGAGGATCGATTGAATGAAAGAGGTAGGGGCGGGGATGGAGTGAGCTGGAGAGAGCGCATCGAGGAACGGCGGTGGAGTGGGTTGGGGGTCTGTTAGAGAGGGAGAAGGAGGGGGAAGGGAACTGTTTATATGAAGGAAGCATGGTGGGGAATAAAAATCTAACACTTCTGTGGACTAGCGGTGGCGGGTTGTCAAGCACACAGCTGTTGCATCAGCATGGCCTGGTACCCAGACCTCACACGTCCCTCCCCCACAGCAAAGCCGGATACGATTCACGCCACGTCCCCGTAGCTGCACGTCATCCCGTTGTTGTTCTGTGGATATGTACAAGGCGCGTGTCGCCACAAAAACCGTTTGTCCTGCAAAACAGCGTTTGTCGATATAAATAGACGTCAGTACGATCTATTACATCGACCAGGTTTTTTCCCCCTAGATCTACTCATATCGACAAACGGTTTTTGCATGACGAACGTTCTTTTTGGTCACGTGACTCATTTGCTGGGCGTCCTGTGTGGACAGAGGTCACTGGTCATCCCTGCCTGTGTCGGTCAGATTCCCACGGCGATTTGTACATTATTGCAACGTCACAAAGTCCAGTTGATTCCCTTGAAACTGGTGCTAAACTATCTAAAAGTGTTATGGTCTGCGCAATCGTTAGTGATCTTTGCCTATTTGAGTATACGTGTGAATTGCAAGCAGGCATCTGAGAGAAAACGGGGGTGGTGGTGGAGGGTGGGGTGGTGATGGTGGGGATTGAACAGATAAAACTCTGCTAGCAACCCAAGGTTTTAGAGAACGAGCAATTTCATTGGATTCCTGTTCAAGGGGGATTTCCTCAATAGCCAAACGAAATGCACTGTACCTGTAGATAAGATTATTTCATCTACAATGCCATCCCACACTGCACGGATTCGTTTGCAAGGTAGGCAGAATCAGGTCAACAAGTTTAGATTTTTAAAAAAAATGAAAAAGAGGGAATGTCAGTGCAATTTCAAGGCCAAAAGAGAGAGGAGAAGGAGAAAGTGCGACAGCAGACCAGCATGCCTTTCCAGATAGATCAAAAAATAATTTCAACGATCAAAGATACACTCAATGGTACTGCAACAACTTTACATCGAGAACGCGAAAGCGAAGAAGGAAGACCACAAATAGATTAACAGCTCAACACTCATGCGTGTACAGCAGGCACATTCAAATGGTGGACAGCACAGAACTTTCTGATGGCGCTGCATTCTCCAGCTTCCGGTTTGTGACGTCACTGCTAACTGATCATCGCGTAGACGGGAAGCAGGATGTGGGTGGCAGATGTGGAGCTCACTTCATCCGGACACCACCGTGAAGGAGACGTGTGCACCGCGTGGTGAGACAGAGAGCTGCCGTACAGTCGGCTCAGTAACTGCTACAAAACAGCAGAAGGATCAAACTGCCAAATTTGAGCCAATCAAAGAGGGAAAATTAAATCAACCAAAGCGATTTCGACCCTACAAAATTCTCGGATTGGGGAGGAGGCTGCTGTGACTTCGCGATTTTGTCACTGGGGAAAGCAAATTTGGCTGAACAGAGAGGGACTGCTTCTTTCTAGAGGAGTACAAAGCCCAAACTTCTGATAGTAGATCTGCATGGGTATCGGAAATATCACGGAGCACCGATAAAAATATCTCATTCCGTGCAGATCGACATTGCTGAGTTCCAAAAAGAGTCGGTGCCACAGCAGAAACTGAACTTAAACGAAAAAAAGATATTGAAAATTTTGTCATCCTCCCCGTCACCATGGATCCATGGTGACGGGGAGGATGACAAAATTTTCAATATCTTTTTTTGCGTGTTAAGTTCAGTTTCTGCTGTGGCACCGACTCTTTTTGGAACTCAGCAATGTCGATCTGCACGGAATGAGATATTTTTATCGGTGCTCCGTGATATTTCCGATACCCATGCAGATCTACTATCAGAAGTTTGGGCTTTGTACTCCTCTAGAAAGAAGCAGTCCCTCTCTGTTCAGCCAAATTTGCTTTCCCCAGTGACAAAATCGCGAAGTCACAGCAGCCTCTCCCCAATCCGAGAATTTTGTAGGGTCGAAATCGCTTTGGTTGATTTAATTTTCCCTCTTTGATTGGCTCAAATTTGGCAGTTTGATCCTTCTGCTGTTTTGTAGCAGTTACTGAGCCGACTGTACGGCAGCTCTCTGTCTCACCACGCGGTGCACACGTCTCCTTCACGGTGGTGTCCGGATGAAGTGAGCTCCACATCTGCCACCCACATCCTGCTTCCCGTCTACGCGATGATCAGTTAGCAGTGACGTCACAAACCGGAAGCTGGAGAATGCAGCGCCATCAGAAAGTTCTGTGCTGTCCACCATTTGAATGTGCCTGCTGTACACGCATGAGTGTTGAGCTGTTAATCTATTTGTGGTCTTCCTTCTTCGCTTTCGCGTTCTCGATGTAAAGTTGTTGCAGTACCATTGAGTGTATCTTTGATCGTTGAAATTATTTTTTGATCTATCTGGAAAGGCATGCTGGTCTGCTGTCGCACTTTCTCCTTCTCCTCTCTCTTTTGGCCTTGAAATTGCACTGACATTCCCTCTTTTTCATTTTTTTTAAAAATATAAACTTGTTGACCTGATTCTGCCTACCTTGCAAACGAATCCGTGCAGTGTGGGATGGCATTGTAGATGAAATAATCTTATCTACAGGTACAGTGCATTTCGTTTGGCTATTGAGGAAATCCCCCTTGAACAGGAATCCAATGAAATTGCTCGTTCTCTAAAACCTTGGGTTGCTAGCAGAGTTTTATCTGTTCAATCCCCACCATCACCACCCCACCCTCCACCACCACCCCCGTTTTCTCTCAGATGCCTGCTTGCAATTCACACGTATACTCAAATAGGCAAAGATCACTAACGATTGCGCAGACCATAACACTTTTAGATAGTTTAGCACCAGTTTCAAGGGAATCAACTGGACTTTGTGACGTTGCAATAATGTACAAATCGCCGTGGGAATCTGACCGACACAGGCAGGGATGACCAGTGACCTCTGTCCACACAGGACGCCCAGCAAATGAGTCACGTGACCAAAAAGAACGTTCGTCATGCAAAAACCGTTTGTCGATATGAGTAGATCTAGGGGGAAAAAACCTGGTCGATGTAATAGATCGTACTGACGTCTATTTATATCGACAAACGCTGTTTTGCAGGACAAACGGTTTTTGTGGCGACACGCGCCTTGTACATATCCACAGAACAACAACGGGATGACGTGCAGCTACGGGGACGTGGCGTGAATCGTATCCGGCTTTGCTGTGG
>JAWQFJ010002724.1:32500-105000 GCA_034096865.1 Theodoxus fluviatilis | reverse complement strand
AGTTCACTCTCACCTGAGGAATTTGGGGACATTGTTGACCAAGTAGATGTCGAGTCCCCGGTAGAGCTTTAAGAAGGTGGCCAGGGAGGATTCGAAGGGCCTCTGGAAGCGGTCTTCCTTCTTCTTGGCTTCCACGGACACGTAATGCGCGTGGGTCTCGGGCATCTGCAGCAGGCTCTCGTCACTCCACTCATGGAAGGCCCGGGACATCTTCGCAGCGCCCTTCATCTTCAGCGGACGTTGCTTGCCGACGTACTCCTCGAAAAAAGTATGCGGGTTCGGGAACCCCTCTACTTCGGCAATGGGTGGGCCCTGGCGCGGTCCTTCGCCAAATTTTTGCCCCGCGGATGAATCCAAAAGTACGAGAAGAAGGGGTACAAGGATGGCGAGGCTTGCTCCGTGGAAGCCCATGGTTCGAGCAAAGACGTACATCTCTGGTTCGTTTTCAAAGACAATATATGCGCGATTTTACAGTGGGATTGATGAATGTCGAAGTATGATCGAGTCCTGAGCGAGAAATTAGAAATATTTCTCGACGTTTCTGCTCGATTTACTGCAGGCAAACGAGTTGTTCGTTTGATAGTAGGGCCTAACTAAAATCGGAAAAACTCACACGTTGCCTAGCTACCGTCTTCAGTTTGCGATCACCTGAATAATTCACAGATTTTATGACGATTGTTAAATTCAGGCTTGGCGTCTGATTTCACTTGGCAAGCTGTCTCACTGAGAGATATTGTGCACGGAGGAAACAGTGGAGTTGGCCAAGGTAACCTATCAAACAGCTGCATCGCTAGCCTCCATAACTTCCTATATGACTCTACTACGAAAACATACGAAGGGCACAGTTGTCTCCAGCTGACAGCACTCCATACAAAAGTTGAGTGCTCATGCGCAGCCTCTGTCAGCAGTGATATCCGGTCAGCTGTTGCCTTGCCCCCTTACAAGATGTTGCTCGCAGTCGCAGATGTAATGTGTCTTATTGCAATATATCTAAAACCATTCGCCAGTTTCTTGCCTCAGTGACAAATATTGTTCCACAACACAGAACGGGATATTTTGATAATCGTTTTGGCTTCACATAATTTTTCAATTAATTCTTTATATACATTGGAAGACATGGCGTGATAACTGTCAGATAGATACTGACAGTTGAAAGGAATTAAAGTCTTTACTAAATGAAGGTTTTTACGCCTCATCCTCGCTTTTCTGCTTGTCCTGTGTGTTGGTCACATGGGGACTGTTTGTGTGTGTGTGTGTGTGTGTGTCCGTGTGCGCGCGCGTGCGTGTGTGTGCGCGCGCGCTTGTATTTAAAAGAATGGGAAGAGGGGAACGTAATTGGAAGGGTCGAGGGGTGGAAAAATGGAAAGCGATATAGCAAAGGCAGTTAAAAATTGGGAGAGAGAGAGAGAGAGAGAGAGAGAGAGAAAGAGAGAGAAAGAGAGAAAGAGAGACAGAGAGAAAGAGAGAGAGAGAGAGAGAGAGAGAGAGAGAGAGAGAGAGAGAGAGAGAGAGAGAGAGAGAGAGAGACAGACACAGATAGACAGGCAGACAGACAGACAGACAAAGAGAGAGAGAGAGAGAGAGAGAGAGAGAGAGAGAGAGAGAGAGAGAGAGAGAGAGAGAGAGAGAGAGAGAGAGAGAGAGAGAGAGTGTGTGTGTGTTTTAATGTCAAGAGGCGAACATGTGTAGACAAAAGGTAGTTGGCCAGAAAAGAAAGAACCGGACAACCAGAGGAGAAAAAATGGACAACACTGACCCGAATGGAGTGAGAATATGAGAGGTGGAGAGTATGGGTTTGAGGGATGGGAATGGGGGCTGGATGGGAATTGGAGGTCATGACACTTGGGAGGTATAATTGAGAGGGGGATTCGGCTGTGGGGAGTGGGGAGTGAGGTATAGGAGGTGGGGACACCAGTGTGAAATGGTGGGAGAGGGGAGGGGATTGGATGGAAGGGGCAGGTGTGAGATCCGGGAACGGGTTGATGAGTGGATGAAGGTGCAGATCCCCAACAGCGATCCGTCCCAGCTGCTGCAGGCAATCGGACTACGTGGCTGTTATTGTCCCTTGCACTTGCATGGCCCTCGTCACGTACAGCAGACGAAATGATGAGTGCACAATTCACGCATCGTCATCATTTTCCCTCCGTCTACCCCCTGTGGGTTGGGGAGTTAAGAACAGACCCACCGCGTCTCCCTATGTGATTCCTAAGAGGCGAATAGGGACACCGTGACTTGATTTGCGATTTCTCTGAGGTATTCTAGTGATTTTCGTGCTTAATGGCCATACATAGCCTACAAAGGCTGATAGGCCGTAAAACACCATCCATCCATCCCTCTGTCTGTCGATCACTGTCAGTCATATTCGGTCCTTTCCAAGACATCGTCTTGCCGTTTCGTCTGTCCTCATGCCCGGACTAAAAGTTCCCTGTCCCTGCATGGTTCTCTCTCTCTAATTTGTCTTTGCTCAGTTTTCTCACTTGTGACGCGTACTCTAAAAATGGTGGATAAGTCGATTTTTATCATGTTTGAGATATTTAGATGTCTACAAAACGATACAATTCTTTTCGGTTTGATACAAGAATTGACAGTTGTAGCCCTAAACCTGAAAATACACCCGCCAAGAGAAGTTGGCAGGAGTAACAGTGGCGATTTTGATAAATGGTGTCATGACAGAGTTTACGTTCGGGATGCAACCCTTCCTTCATTATCAAACTAGAGAGCACTCCGAGAGCTCTCAAACCGCCACCAAGGAATCCACAACAACTCTCCCATGGCCTGTATCATTAATTCAGGCAGGGTTTTCTGCTCCATGGCCTGTATGGTTAATTCAGGCAGGGTTTTCTGCTCCATGGCCTGTATGGTTAATTCAGGCAGGGTTTTCTGCTAGCCAGGCCTGTATGGTTAATTCAGGCAGGGTTTTCTGCTAGCCAGGCCTGTATGGTTAATTCAGGCAGGGTTTTCTGCTCCATGGCCTGTATGGTTAATTCAGGCAGGGTTTTCTGCTAGCCAGGCCTGTATGGTTAATTCAGGCAGGGTTTTCTGCTAGGCAAGCCTGACGCTACGAAGTTTAGTTCATTTTAGTGGCTGGTGAAGCGATTTCTGAGAGCCGAATGCATTAACAGTTCGACATCATTAACCTAGTGATTTGCGATACAATGTATTTTTTGGTGCTCGTAATTCCACAAGGAGATAACATATAACCTTCCTTATTCAATAGAGTTTTCCTTGGGCCAACCCTGACCTTCCAAAAAGCTTCATTGGGGTCCGTTTTAAACTTATGGGAGTTAATGAACTAATGGCTACAGATCTAAACTTGTCTCACAAACAAAAAAGGAAGCCACTCACTTGTAGCTTTCGATCCTCATCCGAGAATCTTCCTCAGCAAACTCACGCAGTATGACTGAACGAGCGAAGAGTAGATCGCTGGGAGTTGGTGTCGGCCCCGGTCACGGTTCAGGGTGGGGCTGTGGGCTGCGATGTAAATAGCCTCCTTCACTTCTCTCTGGAACCATCTCTGCTCCCTGTCTAGCACACTGATGTCGCTGTCGAGGTGGTGCTTGTGTTCGAGTTTGGGAGTTATTTTGCAGAATAACTAACTAGCGAGCACAACCCGCGAGCGCAAACCTCCAAGGAAACCAAAACTGCTCTTTCATGGCCTGTATCATTGGTTCAGACTGGATTATCAACAAGCCAAACAGCTCTTTCATGGCCTGTATCATTGGTTCAGACTGGATTATCAACAAGCCAAACAGCTCTTTCATGGCCTGTATCATTGGTTCAGACTGGATTATCAACAAGCCAAACAGCTCTTTCATGGCCTGTATCATTGGTTCAGACTGGATTATCAACAAGCCAAACTGCTCTTTCATGGCCTGTACCATTGGTTCAGACTGGATTATCAACAAGCCAAACAGCTCTTTCATGGCCTGTATCATTGGTTCAGACTGGATTATCAACAAGCCAAACAGCTCTTTCATGGCCTGTATCATTGGTTCAGACTGGTTCATCAACAAGCCAAACAGCTCTTTCATGGCCTGTATCATTGGTTCAGACTGGATTATCAACAAGCCAAACCAGGTGCTACAAGTCTAGTTTATTTTAGTGTCAAGTGAAGCTATTTTTCAGTGAGGAATCCATACAACGACGTCATCAATGGTTAGACTCATCAACCTCGTGATTTGTGATGTCTCTTTTTTGGTCTAATTCCAAAATGAGGTAACATATAACCTTCAAAATTTAATGGACTGTTCCTTGTGTGAAACCCCGACTTTCCACCTAATTTCATTAGGATCTGTTTTGTCCTTTTAGAGTTATTTTGCTGAATAATTATATTTTAACAAGTCATGCATCATTCTTTCGCAGACATAATTCTACCTCTCCAGATACATTATGCAGGTTGTGAGAGCATATCATGAACAAGACGGAGGGACAGTCAACATGACTTCACCATTTTGTTCTTCTGTTTTACAATCTCTCTCTAACTTGCTTGGGAAAATTGCAATGCTGTCCATAATGAAGAAACACAGCAACTTCAACTCTCTTCAAAAGTGCAACAACTGTAACTTCAAGGTTGTAAGCCGATCTAAGAAATCAAGTTAAATGTACTACGTCTCTACAAAAATGTACTTCATGTAAACATTTGAAGAAAATATTTTCAGATGAGCTAAAGAAATAATGAAAATATTAGTTCTAAAAAAACTACAACATTCCTGATATTTCACTAACTCTATCTCAACAGCTTGTGTTTTCTATTCAATCAAGTTCCCACTTTTTTATTTATATTTAGGAAAGACTTTTCTTTGTAAGTAAATTATGCTCAAGATTTATTGCATAAATGTGCAAAATGTCATTTATTGATAAGTATAGTGAAAAAGAATATCCATCTAAAAAAGATATTCTCACACACACACACACACACACACACACACACACACACACACACACACACACACACACACACACACACACACACACACACACACACACAAACATACATTTAAATACTCATACATTTTACCATTACTGACACAGTGACTCGCAGTCATGAGGTTACCAAATCTTACATGGTGTGGTCAAATTTCCAGACCAAACAAAAAAAATTACACCTTTGCATAGTGCAAACAGCAAGTGCTTTCATGGACATTTTGCAATCTGAGTATTGATTGATTTCAACAAAACAATCCTCCCAAAAGGAAATTTAATGAAAAATACAAATTTAAATGTCATGGCACAAAAAATAATACCATTGGATGCATACTCCTAGCAACAAGCTAATGCCTCTGAATGTATTGAAATGTGTGTGTCTTTAAAACACCTACTAAAAATATATATATTAAAAAACCACTAATGAAAGACATATTCATCACAGTATGGCTTCAAGACGGCATTCATAAATATATAAATCTGGTACAAAAAACTACTATCTGGTCTCATAAGGGTAATGTGACACTTAAAACGCTACTCCTGCTTTTTGTAATATCAGAATAACAAGAATGTGATGAGACACCTTAAAGAGAGCCTGAATTTAAAAAAAAAATCTTTGAAGAAAGATACATCAACAAAGAGCATCTCAGCCCTTATCATCTTGATTCTCATGACAGAAGGCCTTGCATAGTCACGACTCATGATGTCAGTCTGAAGACTGTTGATACTGTGCTGTCTGTGTCTGCTTCAGTCACAGTGGAACTAACTGCTAACAGTTCACCTTTCATCATACAAAGAATTTTGTACATAGTGTAAAGCTATTTATGAGATCCCATGAAAATGACATCATTCTGTAACCCATCTATGACACCCCCCCCCCCCCCCCCTCTAGAATCACATTAACTGCCAATAATTCACCTTTCCATCATACAAATAACAACTGTATATGAAGTTGGACATGTCCTAGAATGAATTGGAAGCATATCAAATTTCTCTGTCATGCCATGGAAGTCAGAGCAGCCATAATTTTGAGCATTTTGGTACTCATAGACAGTCTTGGGGATCCGTCTTCAGCTCCTGTCTCTGCAAGACAAGATGATGGAACACTTCTGCATGGGCTGCTGGGTGCCAACCACGTGTAGCGGACTCTGGAAAGAGGCAGCAGATGAGGCAGCATCACTCAAATGCACAGTGGCAAGCAACTGAAGGAGCATGGCCATGCAACTCCAGGAACACGCACCGACAAACTGTCTCCCTCTCTCTCCATCCCAACCTGCAGTACCTGTATTGCTTCCTGGATTAGTGAGTGTCTTTGGTGTCTGTGTGTCAGTCTGCATATGGCTCTCTTTTGGTCCTGTGTGTCCATTTTTGTGTTCAAGTGTATTTGAGCATGCGTGTGTGCATGTGCATGCATGCTTGTTGTCCACACAAAAGAAGATAAACGATGGCCTAGATAACCAATGACATGAAAGGCTTCAGCCAAATGGCCATCAACAAAATGACAATTTCTTGCTTCTAATGTGACATACAACACTTGCTGAAACACCCACTTAGACAGGGGTGCCTGCACTCCACCCTCAAACAAATACATACACACACAGACTAACACACACATACACAAATGCACACACACACATACACACACACAAATGTATACACACACACACACACACACAAAAGCACACATACACACTTACAAACACAAACACACACACATACACAAAGTACACCCACACACAAGTACATCCACACACACACAAGTACACACACACACACACAAGTAGGCAAACACACACACTCACACACATACATGCATACACGTATATACACACACAAGTACACACACACAAGTATACACACACACACCCAAGCATACACACACACACAAGCATACACACACACACATACACACACACACAAGCATACATACTCACACACACAGGCATACACACAAACAAGAGCTTACACGCACAACTACACACACAAGTACACACATACACACACACACATACACACAAGTACACACACACACACATGCACACACACACACACAAGTATACACACACACAAGTACACAAACACGCACACCACACACATACACATGCAAAAACACTCACACACACACATACACACACGTATATACACACACAAGTACACACACATACACAAGTACACACACACACACATAAACACACACGTATGTACACACAAGTACACACACACACACACACACACAGTATACATACACAAGTATACACATACACACACAAGTATACACACACACAAAATATACAGCCACACACACACAAACACACAAAGTATACACATACACACACCCACTCACTCTCTCTCTCTTTCTCTCTCTCTCTCTCTCTCTCTCTCTCTCTCTCTCTCTCTCTCTCTCTCTCTCTCTCTCTCTCTCTCTCTCTCTCTCTCTCTCTCTCTCTCTCTCTCTCTCTCTCTTTCTCTCTCTCACTCAAACACACACACACACACACAAGTATACACACTCACACACACACACAATGTCAACACAAACACACACACATCACACACACTCATACACACATCATACACATACACAAGTCATACACACACACACACACATATCACTCACTCACACACGTCACACACAGACATTACACACACACATACACACACACACGTCATACACACACACGTCATACACATGTATACACACACACACACACACACACACACACACACACTCATCACACACACACAAGTCACACACACAAGTCACACACATGCAAGCCACACACATACGTCACACACACACATACACACGACACACACACATACACAAGTACACACACACACAGGTGGCAAGGGTGTAGAGGAAAACTTACTGGGTCTGGAACAGGCTGCAGGGGTTGGAGGTGGAATCGCCGTAGAAACATGGCCACAAACATCTGTATCTCCATCAGAGCAAACCACCTGCACACCATAAACACAACATCAGCGATCCTGAACATTGGACTGGATTGATGAGGTTTCAAGCCTTGTAGGCTATGCAGGGCCATTGGTCATGATAATCACAAGAAACATCATCTTTATTTCATTTCTTGCTCAAATACATGAGAATTCTTTGTGGGGACTTTGACCCCTGGTTGCCACTGCGCAGCGCCCGGTACCCCATTTTACTCCTGGGCAGGAGAGACATTGCGTGTTAAGCACCTTGCCCACGGATGCCACTCTAGGATCCATGCAGAACTGAACACTGCACCAGCCAGCCTCGAGGCGAGCGTCTTGACCATTGTACCTCTAAAGCCTGTGGTTAAAGTAAGAGCAAGTCGGGAGATTCTAACCGCTTCCCTCGGAGAATGTTCCCCAGCACAATAAAGACATTTGATAAGGGGTGAAAAAACTAATTTAAAAAATTATACTGAGGGAGCCTTCTGTCTTGACTCCAGAACTTTTAGGCATCTACTTCATCTGCAGAGCAAGTTACATGCTCACAACACACACACACACACACACACACATACACACACACACACACACACACACACACACAGACACACAGAGACTTAAATACTTGCACACACACATACACAGAGACATAAATACTTGTGTACACACACACACACACACACACACACAAATACATACACACACACGTGCACACACACACACACACACACACAAATACATACACACACACAAACATGCACACACCCACACACACACACACACACACACATACACACACACATGCACACACACACACAAACACACACACACACACACACAAATACACAAACACACACACACACATATATGCAATCACACACACACACACACACACAAACACATATTACACACAATGACACACAATCCCACACAATAAAGAAATTGCATAGAAAGTCCTGATTTTCCTCCCTCTACATGGAGTGAAGCCTACATGAATCACCACTGGCACATAATAGTCTTCCATAATAGTCTTCTCAGCAAAGATATACAAAACAACTCAGCAGAGGATATGTTGATGAGCGTGCTCACGGGTGGCTTGCATGACAGAGCGCTGAGTGACTGAACAGAAACTCATTAGGCTGTTCAACATGCACCACGCCAGACTCAACTGAGATCTCGGATTCATGGTGCACTACAAGTGAACATTCCACGACCTGCACGTGCAGGTGAATGCCTGTCAACATTTCCTACATAAGCTGTCACCCGCCAGCCTCTGTCACACTTGGCCTGAAGAAGGAATTCTTTCCAAAAGCTTGCCACGACAAGACACCACTGCGTACACTTGCCAGCTGGGACGGAACCTTGCCGCTGCCACAGAGGCGGAGCTGCCACGTCTTGTGACACTTTGCTCTCCATCCCGGGGCGGGAGGCTCTACCCTCATCGGTGCATGCTTGCCTTTAAATGGCCCTTTTCAGGGCCATCTTGGCTCAAGAAAGAATACAATTGTCGGTTAATGTGCACACGTTTTTTTCCCCAACCTTTTAAAAAGCTCGGTGCAATTTTTTTCTTCCAACCCTAATGAAAAACTAATCAAGAAAGACAAAACTGACAGGGAGTACATGGCTGCTCAGTGAGAAAGAGTTCCTTTACCTTCCTGGACACTGATAGCGACCTCCTCCAAAGGCGATGAATCCGTCCAGGAAAACATTCTTCTCCAGATCAGCTTTCATCCATCGATCCTGAAACATTATGCCCTGCAAAGTGACTCTTCTTTTCAACATTACAAACAACAACAACATTAATCCTTAATCATCATGATCAATCAACATAATAATCCCATCACAAAATGCTAGTGTTCACCCCTACTTGATATGAGCTGCACTTTTCAGTTCTGGGACTTTTTTCGAATCTAAGAAATTTCTGAATAGGAACACATGCACCTGATACTCTAATATTTCTCTCCACTTAAATCCACAGATGAAAAAAGATCTTTATAGTCACCTTCCTTCTACACCTTCTAATTGCAGCACAAGTGATGAGCAAATGATTAACCATAGGAACAAACAAAAGAATTTTACTCAGTGACCTATCTGCAGTGACTAGCTAGGTGTGGAATCCAGAAACAATGAAACATGCAAATGACTCCATGCTTCCTCCAGCCTACTCTGCCATGAAGTATTCCATCAGCACCTAATAAACTTTCAGGCACAAACTTGTCCAAGAACTTACAGGCACAAACTTGTCAATGAGCTTACAGGCACAAACTTGTCCATGAACTTACAAGCACAAACTTGGCCATGAACTTACAGGCACAAACTTGTCCATGAACTTACAGGCACAAACTTGTCCAAGAACTTACAGGCACAAACTTGTCCAAGAACTTACAGGCACAAACTTGTCAATGAACTTACAGGCACAAACTTGTCAATGAACTTACAGGCACAAACTTGTCAATGAACTTACAGGCACAAACTTATCAATGAACTTACAGGCACAAACTCGTCAGGGTCAGGGAAGTACTTGGGGCTCCTGTGTGCCCAGAAAGGTGATACCATGAGCATGTCTCCTGAGGGAATGGTGAATCCCTGTAACAGACAAGGCCTCCCTTGATTAAGACTGTCACACTTGGTGAGACAGACAGGAGACACAGTAAGCATGTCTCCTGAGGGAATGGTGAATCCCTGTAACAGACAAGGCCTCGCTTGATTAAGACTGTCACACTTGGTGAGACAGACAGGAGACACAGTAAGCATGTCTCCTGAGGGAATGGTGAATCCCTGTAACAGACAAGGCCTTGCTTGATTACGACTGTCACACTTGGTGAGACAGACAGGAGACACAGTAAGCATGTTTCCTGAGGGAATGGTGAATACCTGTAACAGACAAGGCCTTGCTTGATTACGACTGTTACAAATCGAATGTGCTGAATGGTGTATGCACATGATTTTGTTTTGACTGTGATTACTTTTAGTTTTAGCATGAGTGGTGACGTAGTGACTGAGGAGTGTTCAAGTGAGAGCGGATGATCCGATTGATTGTTTATTTGCCGAGTGAAAGCGGTGTACGACACTCAAGCGAATGAACCCCAGGGATAATGGTGAGTGGTGATTTTATCCGTTATCATTCTACATTGTAAATACCGCGGATGTATGATTGATAGTGAAGGAACGGATGAGTTAGTATGCGTTGGTTTCAGAGTTCTTCGGCATGGTAATGAGTCGGTGAAACCCGAACAGAGGCTCGGAGATCTACTGGCAGGGGCTGGTGTGGAGACTGTCGGCGGGGGCCGCTTGAGCATGTGTAGACAGATTGTCGGCGGGGGCCCGCACGTTAACTCCTGTGAGCCCTGGTGTGGGCCGGGGCTGTTGAGTGATTGTGGCTAATACACTCATTTATATATCTGTGCTGGTGTTGGTGTTTTTTTCTTGTTTATTTTCATTGTGCAGGCTAGGCTAACCCGAGGCCCAGTTAGTCGGTTTGTAACACTGTCACACTTGGAGAGACAGGAGACACAGTAAGCATGTCTCCTGAGGGAATGGTGAATCCCTGTAACAGACAAGGCCTTGCTTCATTGAGGATGTCACTCTTGGTGAGACAGAAACATGTTTTCTCATAATATCCACATCCAAGATGCATTTCTTCATGTGCAAATAATTGCATCAAGGAAAACTTTCAACTCCTGTATTCAGCATCTCAGGTGTTTAATGAATTAGAACATACTCTAAATTTGCAGTGCTTCACTGATACAACTCAGTCAGTCAGCCAGTGGGACCACCTCATATTCCCGCACTATCATCCAGTGGGAAAATGGAAAACAGCGTGAATTTCTCAGTTTTTGCTGAATGTCACAACAATCCATATATGGTGGTGGGGGGAGTTAACTGAATATTCTCATCAAGACAAGTGTCATCACCACACCAACATCTTTGGAACTATATCAATGATTATATATTTTTTAATATTGCAGAATCAGGGAGGCAGGCAGAAGCATGGTGTTCGTCTCAACATATCTAGCAACCTTCACATGCACCACATACATTCCTATCCAATCATTTTCCATCCTGCTCGCAAACAGCACAACTATCATCTGAGGAAAGGTCAAGATAAAGATTACTATGGTGACTACTTCAGCTGGAAACAAAATTTCTGTCTGACATTCACACTGCAGGCAGAGGTCTGGCAAAGCTGATAGAGCACAGTATAAAGAAATCAACAGCTTTACAATAGCAAACTGTTGAGGTGTACATGTTCATGTATTTATACAGCCACACCAAAATTACAACCCTCTTTGATGAGAAAATTGGAAAAACAGCCACAGCCACATGTGGGCACATGAAGAGCTGAGCATGGACATATGCATAAAGATGGGCATGAGTATGTGTGTGTTAGAATGCAACACATGCAAGCATACATACACATACAAACATAGAAACACACATGGATGCATGTGCACACACATGCGCACACACACACACACATACATGCACACATAGACACACACACACATACACACACACACACACAAACACACATACACAAGTAGAAAAGCAAATCCGCACACAAACATGCACACACACACACACAAACACACACATGCACACAAGCACACACACACATATATGCACACACACACACACACACACACATTAACACACACACACACTCACACAAACACACACATTAACACACACACACACACACACTCACACAAACACACACACACACAGGTGCACACACACACACACACACACACACACACACACACACACACACACACACACACACTCTAACACAAACACACAAGTAAACAAGAAGGGCAAAGCCCATACGACTCACATGCTTGACCTTGACATGACCATGACCTTCAGGTGACCCTCAAGGTCAAGGTCAAACAACTACACCTAGCAATGACATCATTCACTAAGAACTGCTTTACACATTTTTCCTACCAAAATACATGTGACCTTGACCCAAGGTCAAGGTCATCCAAGGTCATAAAACACAAAGCTGTTAATTCAAGACATAGGAAGCACAATGGTGCTTATTGGCACTTTCTACCATGAGATATGGTCACTTTTAGTGGTTCACTTCCTCATTTTGGTCACATTTCATAAGGGTCAAAGTGACCTTGACCTTAAGGATATGTGACCAAATGTGTTTCATGATGAAAGTATAACATGTTCCCCATATACTTATTAAGTTTGAAACAGTTATCTTTCATAATTCAGGGTCAAGGTCACTTCAAAATATGTATACAATCCAACATTGAAGAGCTCCTGTGACCTTGACCTTGAAGCAAGGTCAACCAAACTGGTATCAAAAGATAGGGCTTACTTTGCCCTATATACCAGATATAGGTGAGGTATCCAATCTCAAAAACGTCAGAGAAAATTGATAAAATGTGAAAAATGGCTGTATTTTAGACAACATTTATGGCCCCTGCGACCTTGACCTTGAAGCAAGGTCAAGTCACTATGTATGTTTTTGTACGCCTTGTCATCATACACCATCATGCCAAATTGGGTGTTGATAGACTTAATAGTGTCCGAGAAAAATCCAACGTTAAAGTTTTAAACGGACGCCTGGACGCCCGGACGGACGAGTACATAGACTCACTTTTGCTTCGCATGTGAGTCAAAAAGCAAACTCCCCCCCACTCCACCCCCAAACAGCACATACACATGAAAACACACTCACTAGCACACAGCAACATTCCGACCTCTTACCTTGACATGGAGGTCTGCAGTCACTCGTCTCGTGATGACCCCTGGAGACCTGAGTCGGATGGCTTCCAGCACACACCTCTTGAGCAACGGCAGCTGCCTCAGCTCCTCCTCACTGGCTGCAATAGAACACGGCACCTCCTCCTCACTGACTGCAATAGAACATGGCACCTCCTCCTCACTGACTGCAATAGAACATGGCACCTCCTCCTCACTGACTGCAATAGAACATGGCACCTCCTCCTCACTGACTGCAATAGAACATGGCACCTCCTCCTCACTGACTGCAATAGAACATGGCACCTCCTCCTCACTGACTGCAATAGAACATGGCACCTTTTTGGTGACTTTACTGAAACACTCTTCATAGATACAGACAAGTCTTCGTTTTCTGTAATACAACAGTGTCTCTCACTTAGGTGTTTACTTGACCAAACCAAAGACTTAACCCCTGCATTGGCTCAGACACAATACTTATCGACAGAATGATTAAAAACTACCTTCAGTAAGTGTTAAACAGCCAGAGAGCACTTTGACAGCACAAACCTCCACAAAGGAAGCCAAAATTTCTCTTCCATGACCTGAATAGCTCAGTTCATTTTAGCATCTGCTGGAAATCTCTTAGTGCAGAACACATGAAGGGGCACTATCAAAGGTCTGATGACATCAACTCTGTGATGAGTGATAACATTTCTCTTTCTGGTTCTAATTCCAACATGAAAAAACAGACAGCCTTCAAAATGTTACGGATTGTTCCTTGGGTGAAACTGTCGTTCCACCAAATTTCATCAGAATCTGTTGTGAACTTGTGGAGTTTTTGGCAAAATAACTAAGGAATGGAGGAGATAATACCCTATCTCCCATTACTGTAACACCACAACTTTACCTCACATCTATTGTTGGACATTGTCATTAGATTGTCTACATAACATTCTTTGATGATGTTTAATATGACATCTTTGATGACATGGAGAAACACTGATTATGACCCAAAAGCATCTCCATAAATGATAACTTCGGGAACCATCAATTCCACTTTGAAAAGACTAGCTCAGCATGAAAAGGTTATTATTAGGCATTCCCAAAAAGTGGTGGTTACGGTAACCTGATTGATCCTTTACTTTCTGCCGACCCTATATACATTTTTTTCAATCTTAGAAGAAGAAGAAGACAAAAAAAGATACAGACAGTAAATATCTTCCCTGCCCTATGAGCCATTTTTATGTTTTAAAAAAGGGCATTTTTAGTTATTAAAAAAAAAGCTTGCATTCAATCTGGCCTCTTCTACAAAGAAGAAGAAAAAAGGTCAGGCTGACCTAACGACCCTTTTTTTTTGGGGGGGGGGGGGGGGAACAAAATATTACCTTAACCGAAACAATTTTTTGTTTTGGCATTAGAGAGAAACCCATAGACACGAAACCAAATACAGTTTTGCCAAGGTCCTCCAAGTAAAGCTTTGATTTTTATTGTTTTTTCATACTTACTGTATTTGTTGGCATCTTGAAGCCTGGCTTGGACTTCAGTAACAGCTGAATTGTAAATACTCTCATCTGAACAAATGAAGGCCAGGGTCCAGAAGGTGATCTGCAAAGGAAATTTCAAGACAGTCACACAGAACAAACCCTAGATGTTTTTCCCTTCATAATTTTTTATATAAAGAAAGGTTGCCATTTCGTAGACACGTAAAATCAATGTTTCCAATACAAAAAAGAAGTTCATATTTCTTACACTAAGAAAACACTGTTTTATACACATAATACGTAATTGAAGTTATTATCAATTCTAGAGAAGAATTTACACAGTTTAGGTGTGCAATATTTGTGTGTGTGTGTGTGTGTGTGTGTGTGTGTGTGTGTGTGTGTGTGTGTGTGTGTGTGTGTGTGTCTGTGTTGTTTTCCAGCATTGAAAAAGTGTAGGGTTGGTGGCAAATATTTTGGGTTGGTTGGGTGTCTGGAGACAAACAACTTTTTTTCATTTCTTACTAATCATCATCATCATCATCATCATCATCATCATCATCATCATCATCATCATCATCATCATCATCATCATCATCACCACCATCGTCATCTTTGTCACCACCACCATGCCCATTACTGACACCCCTCATGGTCACTTGAGAGACTGGTGCGGGCAGACTTACAGGAATGGCATTGGCCAGGGAGGCCCACAGCAGGAGCAGAGAGTAGTTAGGGGCGTGGGGCCGATCCACCGCCTCAATGAGGGACTGCAGCAGTGTCTGCAAAGAGAGGTAAAGGCATGTTACCACCTCAATGAGGGTCTGCAGCAGTGTCTGCAAAGAGAGGTACAGGCATGTTACCACCTCAATGAGGGTCTGCAGCAGTGTCTGCAAAGAGAGGTACAGGCATGTTACCACCTCAATGAGGGACTGCAGCAGTGTCTGCAAAGAGAGGTACAGGCATGTTACCACCTCAATGAGGGTCTGCAGCAGTGTCTGCAAAGAGAGGTACAGGCATGTTACCACCTCAATGAGGGACTGGAGCAGTGTCTGCAAAGAGAGGTACAGGCATGTTACTGCCTCACTGAGGGACTGCAGCAGTGTCTGCAAAGAGAGGTACAGGCATGTTACCACCTCAATGAGGGACTGCAGCAGTGTCTGCAAAGAGAGGTACAGGCATGTTATCTCCTCAATGAGGGACTGCAGCAGTGTCTGCAAAGAGAGGTACAGGCATGTTACTGCCTCACTGAGGGACTGCAGCAGTGTCTGCAAAGAGAGGTACAGGCATGTTACCACCTCAATGAGGGACTGCAGCAGTGTCTGCAAAGAGAGGTACAGGCATGTTACTGCCTCACTGAGGGACTGCAGCAGTGTCTGCAAAGAGAGGTAAAGGCATGTTACCTCCTCAATGAGGGACTGCAGCAGTGTCTGCAAAGAGAGGTACAGGCATGTCACCACCTCAATGAGGGACTGCAGCAGTGTCTGCAAAGAGAGGTACAGGCATGTCACCTCCTCAATGAGGGACTGCAGCAGTGTCTGCAAAGAGAGGTAAAGGCATGTCACCACCTCCATGAGGGACAGCAGCAGTGCCTGCAAAGAGAGGTACAGGCATGTTACTGCCTCAATGAGGGGCTGCAGCAGTGTCTGCAAAGAGAGGTACAGGCATGTTACCTCCTCAATGAGGGACTGCAGCAGTGTCTGCAAGGGGAGGTAAAGGCATGGACAGTTGACTACACTTGGTGGGAGCTCGTCACATTAAAAACAGGAGTAGGACTAACAAACTACAAGTTTTGAATTTCCTTTCAGATACACACATGAAAAATATTTTCATTACTAAGTCTGGAGAAAAAAAGTTTTCTCAAAACTTGTCAGCTTTCCTCTCACAGTAATTACCAGTGACACTCTGTGGCAACAGAAAATGTATCAAAAAATCACATCTATTGTCAGTATTGCTTGCTGTTGCTGTTGTCGTTACTGCTGCTTCCTGTTAGCTTCTGCTTGCTGCAGCTGCTGACTACATTTGTCTCTTCAACCACTACTACTGCCGCAAGTGCAAGGTCAAAAAGAGAAACTAGAAGCAGACCTGTGCACCCTCCATTGGAATAATCGTAAGACAAGAAGATAAAAATTGTAAGATTTTTGGAAAAATCGTAAGATTTAAACGACTCGCCCGTGAACGGCGCAATTAGCGGGTCATCAGCTGTTCGCATCCAACCCTCACTGTCATCCTCTCCCACCTCTCGATCACTCGCAGCTTGAGAGGTCGGCATTCTTGAGCTAATTACAGCTTGCCTGATCACTTCATCTAAAGTTTCCTCATCATCTTCATCTTCGGCAGCTGAAGGATTAAAATCCTCAAACAGATTTCGCGATCGCGACATGTTGCCTCGAGCGTCCACTTCCATTCGTACAGGACAGCCCATAATTTCTACTATACCGCACATAAAATCGCCCTGATTTTTGATTGGCCAAGCTGAAGACTGTACAGAAACCTCTTCTGCATGAACTGGAGTCAGTAAACGTAGAGTTATATGATAGGCTTGTACTTTGGAGAGAGTCAGAACGCACGTGGTGTCTGAAACGACAAATGCCGCGCTTGCCACTGGCGGACCACGAAGGCGAGCGCGGCAATTGCCGAAACTGGCCGAAATTGTACAGAAAAAAGTAATGCCGGTCCGTAGAGTGAAAAATCAGAAGATTTTTCATGCCAGGCGAAAATCGTAAAAATTACGATTTTATCGTTTCATGCCAGGCGAAAATCGTAAAAATTACGATTTTATCGTACAAGTGCACAGGTCTGTAGAAGTTAGTGTCAGACGTGGCCACAATGCAAGCCGACAGACTGTAAGAGAGGGCAAACTGTTCACAATGTCTTGACACGACTCAACACTCACCTTCTCCTCCTCTGAGCCACTCAGGTGTTCCTGCTGTTTGACGACTCCAGAAAACAGGGACAGCAGCCATTGCTTGGATGTGCTCCACTCTCTGAAAGACATTTTAAGTGACCTGTAAATGCACAATGCAAATCAGTCATCATCAATGCTTACTAAAGTCTATTACCTAATTAATGCAGCAGCAAAATTCAACAAGACATGTAACAAATATATCTGCATGGGAACAGACTCAATATCATCATCCAAAAAGACACATGAATGCCTAAAGTTGCAATTTCACAGTTGAACTCACCTCAGGAAAAAGGATGGAAGTTTTGATCCATACTCAAACTGGTCATCAAAGAGGACAAAATGTTTCTCTAACTCTGCAAAGGCCTCCTGCAATTAGAACATGTCATTACTACCGGCTGAATGAGCATTCATGGTAAAATACTTCCTTTTTTTAATTAAGGGGAGAAAAAAGAAAAGAAAGAAAAGGAAACTGTATGTCTTTTCATGTAGCACTGCCAGCTCTGCCTTTTCAGACAGAGGGAGAGTTAGAGTTAGTTCCTCCTCTGAGGGGTCACTGGAGAATGAACAATACTGTTCAAACATTACTTTTTGAAATAAAATATTCATGTTTAACACAAAAACTAAAAGTATAACACACATACACACACACACACACACACACACACACATCATCCACCTACTACAATTATGTGCCGACCTTCTTATCTGTTAAACATTTAATGGCTATGACCCTTAACCCTTGCCTAAAGAATCAACAAGCATTTCTTTGTTAGGCCTAAACAATTTTTTAAATTAAAAAGCTGTGTTTACAGTAACCTGATTGCCCCCATTTTTTCTGATGACCCTAAACTTTTTTCTTTCATGAAAAATGAAGAAAGGAGGGAGAGAAAAGAGAGAGAAAAAGAGAGAGAGAGGGAGGGAGAGAGAGACAGAGAGAGAGAGAGAGAGAGAGAGAGAGAGAGAGAGAGAGAGAGAGAGAGAGAGAGAGAGAGAGAGAAAGAGAGAGGGAGGGAGAGAGAAAGAGAGAGGGAGGGAGAGAGAAAGAGAGAGGGAGGGAGAGAGAGACACAGAGAGAGAGAGAGAGAGAGATAGAGAGAGAAAGAGAGAGAGAGAGAGAGAGAGAGAGAGAGAGAGAGAGAGAGAGAGAGAGAGAGAGAGAGAGAGAGAGAGAGAGAACTTGACAACGAACAACAAACTGCA
Source organism: Theodoxus fluviatilis (assembly GCA_034096865.1). Lineage (NCBI taxonomy): Eukaryota > Metazoa > Mollusca > Gastropoda > Cycloneritida > Neritidae > Theodoxus > Theodoxus fluviatilis. Next base: position 85,854 of record JAWQFJ010002724.1, on the reverse strand, counting down.
TGCTGTCCCATCTGCTCTGACCTATGATTACTCGGGGAATCCACTTTTCAAGTTTTAAAAAGAGTGTGTTTTCAGTAAAAGATACATTTTTATATATGTTCAATCTAGCTTCTTCTTATATGAAATTTTTTATAACAGTCTTTAATTTTCAGGTCAACCTACTGACACCCGGCCCCACCCTTTTTTTTTGGTGGGGACCTTGTTTCCATAACCACAAGTATTGTTTCTTTGGCCTTACCTCTCCTTCACCTACTGTGCTCTTCACAACTCTGTGTGAGTACTGACCTGCCTGCCTGTGGGCAGGACATCCTTGCCAAAGAGGTTGTTCATCACTCCCTTGTACATGACTCGCCTCACAAGCTGGTGCAACTCCTGTTCTTCTGCAGCAACACAGGAAGCACAATAGTGAGCCCAGTGATGAACGCCTTGCATCTCCATTGTGAGAGAACTGTAATCCCATGCAAAGAAAACTGCAGTGCAAGAGCCGGATAACTGTAATGAAACTGGCCAGGGTAGTGAGAAGTGGAGGCAAAAGAGAAAGAGGAGGAGGAAGACAGGAAGCTGGAGGAGGAGGTGCAGGAGCAGGAGGAGGAGGTGCAGGAGCAGGAGGAGGAGAGGAGAACAAGCAGGAGCAGGATGGATGGATGGATGGATGGATGGATGGATGGATGGATAGAGATTTACAGCCTATCAGCCTTTAAAGGCTACGTAAGGTCCCTGCAGGAGCAGGAAGAGGAGAGGGGGGAGGAAGTAAAACCTGGAGGAAGAAGAGCAAGCGGACAAGCAGGAGCAGGAGGACAGGAAGGAAGAGGAGGAGGAACAGAAGGACAGGAAGGAAGAGGACAGGGAGGAGTGATAGAAAACNNNGGTCAGCGTTGTTCCAGCCTGGGCAGGCGGGAGGGAGCCAGGCAGGAGGGGAGCGATCTCAAGCAGACGACGGCTGTGCGGCTGGGCATCTCAGACCAGCAGGCGTGCAGGCGAGCGTGGCAGGCGCTCTTGGGAGGGGTTTGAGGCAGGCCTCGCTCCAGCCGCAAGCGTGTCAGCGCGTTGGTCAACTTCTGGGGTGAGAGTCTCCACAACTCTCACTGCTTTGGTTTGGAGGGTGAGAAAACTTACTCTCTTATACGTGACAACCCCTTCCAAAGGGATTTAATCAATTACGGCCCAATTCTCTTTCTTTTGGGCAAACAGGGATGATACAAATACTTCTCTCGTTTTACGTGCTCTGGGGAGGGGATCAGACACACGGAGTAGCTTGGACGGGAGCGTGGTGTTCTAGCACCCTGTCCTTTCGCCAACTGATTAAAATTGGGCATGCAATGTAGTTTTATTGAAACACCTCAACCCTTTTCACGCATGCGCAAAACTCTTGGACAGAAAGCTGACTTGGCAGAAAAACAAGTCAAGGACATCGGTCACCCCACCTCGCAGGAAGTCCGGTATATACAAAAACAGCCATGTGGCATCCGACCCAGAAAAACAACTCCAGTGCAGAAAGGTTGTGCCAGGATTCTCTGAGACTAAGATCCAGCAGGGGACAGCTTTTCTCAGCTATGAAAACGTTAAAGGCTTCAGTCTTAAAACACACTTAAATCATCAAAACAATAAAGAGGGGAAAACATGAATCTGTCACACTCCCTCCCCCTTCAAAGTGGAATTTTCTTACTGAGTTTAACAAGAAAATTTCAAAACACAGACTCAAAACAGGAGATGCAATCTCATCATTGACATTGTTGCTGCAAAACTTCAGTGCAGTCTACCAGTCCATCCGGACTCAAAACCCAATTCACTTTCAGCAAAGCCACTCAACATAAAACATGTCAAAACTCTGGTAAACAGTTCACCACATTGACGACCAAATAAACGTTCTCCCTGCAAACTCTACAGGGTAAGTCTACAGAAATCAAGGGAACAAAAAGAGGTTCCTTTTCCTCTCTAACAGTAGGAATTTACAACAACTACTATCGTCTGTCTGACGATCCGCCTATTTATTCGCCTCTTACGAATCGCGTAGGGGACGCGGTGGGACAATTCTTAAACAACCCCGTACCCACAGGGGGATTATGGAACTGCACTTCAATGAGCTGTACTCTGCTCAACATGACACCCTTCAACGACTCCAGTTCATAGAGAAACATTAGCATTCTCTCTCAAACCACTCAAATGACAGTGCACCCATTCTCCAAGCCTAAACTTCTTCTTCCTTGATTTCCACTTAATTTGGCATCTCACCAAAATTCAGCAGGCATCTCACCCACATCCACTTAATTTGGCATCTCACCAAAAATTCAGCAGGCATCTCACCCACATTTACTTACTTTGGCATCTCACCAAAAATTCAGCAGGCATCTCACCCACATTTACTTACTTTGGCATCTCACCAAAAATTCAGTAGGCATCTCACCCACATTTACTTACTTTGGCATCTCACCAAAAATTCAGTAGGCATCTCACCCACATCTACTTACTTTGGCATCTCACCAAAAATTCAGTAGGCATCTCACCCACATTTACTTGCTTTGGCATCTCACCAAAAATTCAGTAGGCATCTCACCCACATTTACTTACTTTGGCATCTCACCAAAAATTCAGTAGGCATCTCACCCACATCTACTTACTTTGGCATCTCACCAAAATTCAGTAGGCATCTCACCCACATCCACTTACTTTGGCATCTCACCAAAATTCAGTAGGCATCTCACCCACATCTACTTACTTTGGCATCTCACCAAAATTCAGTAGGCATCTCACCCACATCTACTTACTTTGGCATCTCACCAAAAATGCAGTAGGCATCTCACCCACATTTACTAATTAATTAATCAGGTTTCATCTCTTAATCAACACAAGATAAGGTTCCACACCTTAATCAACACAAATAAGGTCTTACACCTTAAACAACACAGGTAGGGCTTTACACCTGCTCCCCTCTAGGTCGGAACTCCTCCTCTTCTCTCTCTTCCCTCCTTCTCTCTCTCTCTCTCTCTCTCTCTCTCTCCTGCCTCAATTTGGCTTGTTCGAAAACCAAGCTCTCCCACTTCTTCACCTTTCTTTCCATCTCTCTTCTCATAGCCTCTTTAGCCCTTTCTCTCTCTTCCCCATCCTTCTCCATCTGCTGTCTCTCCCTCTCTCTCTTCTCCTCCCACTTCACCTCCATTTCTCGTTTTTCCCTCTTCCACTTCCCCCTTGCTATCCTCACTAACTCCGCTCTTCTGAACTTGCACCAAAATCCCCTGCAAAATATTTAGTAGAACCCTCGCCTGCACTCAACCCAAACTTCTCTATCAAAACTCCAAACCTGCTCTATCTATTGAATCAATCTCAGACTCAATCTTCAACACTGCTCTGTAATCCATTGTGAAAATTCCGCGATCTTCACAAACGCTAAGAAATCAGCAAACATCAAAACATCACAAACCACGTGATCTCTAGCAAGCCCAGACAAGAATGCCAAAACAGGGTTACTCAAAAAGGGTGACAAATCACAATGGCAATGGTTATCCAACACAATTATTCATGCCCTACAAAACTCTGAACAATACAATTACTTCCACATCTGGACGAGGCCCCCATGCTGTGACGTTTCTCCTCCCTTGTGTTTATTAAAACACAGGCTCGGCGCTATGCGCTTATGTCTAGGGGATTTACTTGAGGAGGAGGAACGCACAATTAAAAATAAATCATAAATCTCTGTCATGCACATGCAAAGGAACAGGAGGACAACAGGTTTGACAATTAAGAAAGGGTATTTAATAATCAGAAAAACAGATAATCGATCAATCGCCCCTTTTGTGGCTTTCACTGTAGTTCAATGTTTCTAAGGATAAAAGAGTTCAACAGTTCAGTTCTTTAGATTCAGAGACAGTTCAGAATACGTATTCACTGTACCTTAGTAATTCCAACGATGAAGGTCATAACTAAACTTGAGGACTCACAATCTAATCACACGTTCTCGACCGAGAACAAAGGCCATCAATCACTGCTCCTATGCGCTCTCGGGCAAAGGGCAGAAACAACCACAACACAGCGCTAATGCAGATGAAAACTCCTGGGGTGAGATTTCCCCGGCTGTAGTGGTCAGCGTTGTTCCAGCCTGGGCAGGCGGGAGGGAGCCAGGCAGGAGGGGAGCGATCTCAAGCAGACGACGGCTGTGCGGCTGGGCATCTCAGACCAGCAGGCGTGCAGGCGAGCGTGGCAGGCGCTCTTGGGAGGGGTTTGAGGCAGGCCTCGCTCCAGCCGCAAGCGTGTCAGCGCGTTGGTCAACTTCTGGGGTGAGAGTCTCCACAACTCTCACTGCTTTGGTTTGGAGGGTGAGAAAACTTACTCTCTTATACGTGACAACCCCTTCCAAAGGGATTTAATCAATTACGGCCCAATTCTCTTTCTTTTGGGCAAACAGGGATGATACAAATACTTCTCTCGTTTTACGTGCTCTGGGGAGGGGATCAGACACACGGAGTAGCTTGGACGGGAGCGTGGTGTTCTAGCACCCTGTCCTTTCGCCAACTGATTAAAATTGGGCATGCAATGTAGTTTTATTGAAACACCTCAACCCTTTTCACGCATGCGCAAAACTCTTGGACAGAAAGCTGACTTGGCAGAAAAACAAGTCAAGGACATCGGTCACCCCACCTCGCAGGAAGTCCGGTATATACAAAAACAGCCATGTGGCATCCGACCCAGAAAAACAACTCCAGTGCAGAAAGGTTGTGCCAGGATTCTCTGAGACTAAGATCCAGCAGGGGACAGCTTTTCTCAGCTATGAAAACGTTAAAGGCTTCAGTCTTAAAACACACTTAAATCATCAAAACAATAAAGAGGGGAAAACATGAATCTGTCACACTCAACATCACTCCACCTCTCCACACAAAAAAGACACTACAACGAAAGAAAGACAGGCACATTATGCAAGGTTGTTGCATCAATTTCATCAAGTGCATTAGCAATAATAACATTTTCCTTGTTTAACTTTTTCTTGGCAGAGAGCACTCTCATCTCCACAAGCAAAGTTTCCCTAGATGGACCAGTCAGACCCAGCACAGCCACTCACTCTGTGTAGAGCTCGCCGACGATGGCAAAGAGGATGACACTGAGGGTGACGATGGCGATGTGGGAGCCAGTGCCCACCAGAGCGGAGAAGAGCATGGCATGGGAGGCCGGCCTGAAGACATCACCATGCACCTGCTTCCACCCATACTCATCTCCCAGGTCTTTCTCCTGCAACACAACCGCCATGCACAGGGTTGGCGAGCATCCAGTCAGTCACTTGTCTTGAAGGACTTTTTACTCAAAGAGGGACAGCATTAAAAAATGTTTAGGTTAATATATTGAAGAAGAAAAAAGAATATGAAATTTTTTATGAGGGAGGGAGGGAGCCTTTTATGGCCGCGCTGGAGCACCTCCCGTTTTGTTCCGCCCCGACCTCCCTGCCTCCTTATCAACCCTGTGAGATGTTCACCGAGAACCAAACGAAACGAACAAATACGTCATTTCTTTAGGCCTCTGGCCCATCCGAAATGCTTCTTGACCTGAGAAGAGAATGAGAAGAGATTCGAGAGCGCCGACGTTCTGTGATCCGAAGACGACCCCGGGAGAGACACGAGATGAGAATCGCTGTTAGAGAGAGATTTTTAAGATCCCTCCGATGAGACGGCAAAAGAAAACTGCAGTGCAAGAGCCGGATAACTGTAATGAAACTGGCCAGGGTAGTGAGAAGTGGAGGCAAAAGAGAAAGAGGAGGAGGAAGACAGGAAGCTGGAGGAGGAGGTGCAGGAGCAGGAGGAGGAGGTGCAGGAGCAGGAGGAGGAGAGGAGAACAAGCAGGAGCAGGATGGATGGATGGATGGATGGATGGATGGATGGATGGATGGATGGATGGATGGATGGATGGATGGATGGATGGATGGATGGATGGATGGATGGATAGAGATTTACAGCCTATCAGCCTTTAAAGGCTACGTAAGGTCCCTGCAGGAGCAGGAAGAGGAGAGGGGGGAGGAAGTAAAACCTGGAGGAAGAAGAGCAAGCGGACAAGCAGGAGCAGGAGGACAGGAAGGAAGAGGAGGAGGAACAGAAGGACAGGAAGGAAGAGGACAGGGAGGAGTGATAGAAAACTACTCGAAATCTCTTCCCTAACAAGCTGATGGAATGTATTTGGCAGCTTAGCGGTTTCAACACAATGCCGCCTTTTCAATGTCATTCATCAAAAACAAACAGAAAAGTCCAAGTACATGTACAATATAACATATATACATGGTGTTAAGTGCATGCTTCATTATTCAAGACAATCTTGAAATTATATTGACAAAGCATCACAGAAAATCATACTTTTTAATGTTTATCACTCACTCACACTCACGAGAGAGAGAGAGAGAGAGAGAGAGAGAGAGAGAGAGAGAGAGAGAGAGAGAGAGAGAGAGAGAGAAGAGAGAGAGAGAGAGAGAGAGAGAGAGAGAGAGAGAGAGAGAGAGAGTACACAAATAAACTTATAACAAGAAATACACAACAAACTTAACAGCTTGCTGACCTTCAGGTTTCACTGTGTCCAGCTGAGTCTGGAACTCTGCAAAGAGTTTCTCCCCTACAGGCAAGAGTTGGGCAGCGGCCAATTTTCCCTTGACCGTGTCGTGTATCTTGGTGTGGTACTTGAAGAAGGATTCCTCCGTCACAGACGCTGCAATGGTCAGTTTGAAACCAACATTTGGCTTGTAACAGCCAAGGCGTATGTCAAGATCCATGATTAGGGCAACAAAGACAGTTGTGGCTACAGACTGACTGACCCTTTTAACTTTTTCCCAATCATGCAAAAAAAGAAAAGAAAAGAAAGAAATTAACAGTCAACTGCTATGCAAAAACAAGAAAAAGAAAATAAGAAAGAAAACGGGAGGAAACGACAAACTGGGTGGTCTCCCATATTCCCTGCCCTAGGAGCACTCTGGGAATCCACTATTTATGTTTTTAAAAAGCATTTTCAGCAAATGAGGAACTGCATTTATGTTCAATCTGGCCTCATCTAAAACAAAATTTTTTTTGGGGGGGGTTCAGGTCCACTTATTGACCCTTTTTTTTTGGGGGGGGGCCATTAGTTACCGTAACCACAGCTTCTTTTTTTTCCCTTTGATAACTGATAATGTCATCTCAGAGGTTTGCAGAAAGTGATAATTACAGTAAGTAAATATTGACAGAAGAAAAAAGTCCTCATTCTTTTATCATAGTTCATTTTTTATTTAATTCATGCAACTAACTCTCAGGAAACGATGTTGTGCTTGAAAGCTTTTATTCTTCTGCATTTCAATGCCAAATGTATATTATGGCATTCACACAGAGTTTCAAAGCACTCACCAACTCTTTTGACAGGGTCCTGCACAGCTTTCTGGAAGTCGACGCTTGCAGACTGGAAGAAGTGAGGAAAGTCATCAGCTTGGGTCAGAAACGTCAGCCTCTCTCCAGCAACACAGAGGGTAAAGATGTCTCCCAGCTGAAAGCAAATATGACATTTGCCACCATGCAATATTAATGAATTCAACATCAATATCATTGATACCAGCTTCATCAACTATGCAAGTATGTGTCCAAGAGTTGTGGTGCTGTTGAATGGAATGCTTCAGTATCCCACAGCACGGTAACAAATTATTGTCTTCCCAGAAGCCATATACTCAGTTAATTAACGTTACTCGTCAGACAATATCATCACTTTTTCAACTCTTCTCTTGGCACTGACAAAAGGAAAGCCTCTGGGTAAAGTTACAATGTGTCGTCTGCTCGAGCAGGTAGGCTGAACAGAAGCAAAATCATGTTCTATTACTACTGAAAAAGTACTTCAACCAAAAAAATACTACTGAAAAAGTACTCAAACTGAGCTGGAATAAACACTTTAAATATGCATAAGTGAAATTTAAACGAGTGACAGAAATTAACCAACACGATCACATCAACATGATCACGGGGCACTGCACTTCAAACATTGACCTCTCTCTGTTTCTCTGCAATGAAGTGCAGCGGAGCTTTGCCGAACTCGACAGCACACCCAAGCCATGGAATCCACCCCTGACACATGGGAGGCAGATTCGCATCTTTCCTTCTGCTAGATCTGTACAGATAAGCAAGGGCGGCGACTATGCATGCGAGCGCTGCAATCCAAATTCCGAGTCCATCGGTCCCACCGCCCATGTTCGTGCCAGCCGCAAGCTGTCGGTGCGATTGTACCGCGAGAGAGCGCGAGACTCGCAGACGTAGCGAACTCTTTCGCCTAGAGACCGACGAAGCCGATTGTCCCTGGATCGTGTACGAGAAGAATCGTGCAAAATGTCACTGAAAACTCTTCCGATACTTTTTATCAACCTTGGAGGAGAGATGATGTACATTCTCGACCAGCGATTACGTGCACAGAGCATTCCTGACGAAAAAGCTAAAAAGGGTAAGCAGACAGCGTCGATATCGACGTTTCTGTATGGCTGCCGCAGATCTTGCTCGCTCCCTCGGCCTCGGTTCCCAATCACGCGAAGTGGTCACTGGTATTGCTTTGATTGCATTGCTTTTGAGAGACCTTGCCGGATGTCTGCTAGCATGCTTCAAAGCGCTGGGTATGGAATTAAGTGGCTCGTCGGTGGCTTTCGTAATGGATAGACAGATCTACCCAGTGAACACTCAATGATCGATCAAATCGTTTGGCAGATCACGTCAATACACGATACCGCGATTGGGTTACACTGGTTAGTAATGTATGATATCTTTTAGGAAATCGAACTGCGAGGATATTTGTTTGAACACGATAAGGGAGCCATTATGCTTAGGCTCTTAGATTGTTATCAGGATGTGAAAGAATTATATAGAAAAACATAAATGCGTGTATACATACATGTACAAGTTACAGAAGACGACGATAGTTAAACTTCAAGCTTTCACGAAACTTCATGCTCCTCACTCTCAGTTGTGATCCATACTGCTGTCATTGGCAAAAGAAAACCGGCCAAACAGCTGCTTGTGCTTAACCAGTTCATTCTTCTAGTGAATGACAAAACAGTAGACTGCATTGCTTTTGACAGAAGGTGGCTGGTACCGCTCCTGGCGTTGGGGGTGCATGTCTATATGCCCCCGTCTCTATATGCCCCCGTCAAAAAAAAAGTAACAAATATTATATGGTTTTTTAGGCGTTTTAGGACAAAAGAATCAAAATGGCCTTAAGAATTTTTGACAAAAAAAAATCCCGCAATAGCGGCCGGGCCCCGCAATAGAAAAAAAAGCGAAAAAATTTATAAGTTAAAAAAAAAGTAACAAAAATTGTATGTTTTTTTTGGCGTTTTAGGACAAAAGAATCAAAATTGTCTTAAGAACTTTTGTTACCAAAGAAATTCCGCAATAGCGGCCCTCCACAATAGCGGCCCTCCGCAATAGAAAGCCGACCTCTATAACTCTAACCCTAACCCTAACTCTAAGCCTAACCCTAACCCTAACTCTAACCCTATGTGGCCATGAAGAACACACTCAGACAGGGGGCATATAGAGACGGGGGCATATAGAGACGGGGGCATATAGAGACGGGGGCATATAGAGACGGGGGCATATAGAGGTGTCCCCGGCGTTGGTTGGATTGCCGGTTTCCTCTGCCGATAAGAATAGAACACATATATTACGGAATCTATGACACCACCCAGCTCGTTTTATCTGGATTGCAGTTTTAGATCCCTCTGTGGATCAGATGTAAAAATAGACCCACCATGTCTCCTTATGTTATTCACTAGGAACAAATGACTGGCACACGAATTGCTCATACACCATCCAACACTAGAGTCTTGGATAGTCAGAGGCCAAACTAGGCTCCACAAGCTCATAGGCAGGACTGCCTCATCCATCCCATCCATCCATCCATCCATCCATCCATCCATCCATCCATCCATCCATCCATCCATCCATTCACCCACCTACCCACCCATATTGGTTTAAATGAAGGGGAACATTGTGTTCAAAACGTTCCATTACCGTAAATTCCAGCCTATAAGCCGCACCTTTTTGACTCACATGCGAAGCAAAAGTGAGTCTATGTACTGAGCCGTGTCGTCCGTCCGTCCGGGCGTCCGTCCGTCCGTCCGGGCGGGCGGGTGTCCGTCCGTAAAAAACTTAAACGTTGGATTTTTCTCGGAGACTATTAAGTCTATCAACACCAAATGTGGCATGATGGTGTATGATGACAAGGCCTCAAAAAACGTACATAGTGACTTGACCTTGCTTCAAGGTCAAGGTCACAGGAGCCATAAATGTGGTCTCAAAAACAGTCATTTTTCACATTTTCCCAATTTTCTCCCACGTTATTGAGAATGGCGACCTCAGCTACAAGTGGTATATAGGTCAAAGCAAGCCCTATCTATTGATACCAGTTTGGTTGACCTTGCTTCAAGGTCAAGGTCACAGGAGCTCTTCAAAGTTGGATCGTATACATATTTTGAAGTGACCTTGACCCTGAACTATGGCAGATAACTGTTTCAAACTTAATAATTATGTGGGGCACATGTTATACTTTCATCATGAGACACATTTGTTCACATATCATCAAGGTCAAGGTCACTTTGACCCTTATGAAATGTGACCAAAATGGGGTAGTGAACCACTAAAAGTGACTATATCTCATGGTAGAAAGTGCCAATAAGCACCATTGTGCTTCCTATGTCTTGAATTAACAGCTTTGTGTTGCATGACCTTGGATGACCTTGACCTTGGGTCAAGGTCACATGTATTTTGGTAGGAAAAATGTGTAAAGCATTTCTTTGTGTATGATGTCATTGGTAGGTGTAGTTGATTGGCCTTGACCTTGAAGGTCACCTGAAGGTCAAGGTCATATAAAGGTCAAGGTCAAGCATGTGAGTCGTATGGGCTTTGCCCTTCTTGTTTTTCATGAACGGAACCCTGCGGCTTATAAACCGGTGCGGCCAATCTATGGATTTTTCTCGAGAAAGTGGACTTGAATTCGCTCACTTACCTTTAAGTTTATTGTTGCTATGCGAAGTTCGTCGTATGACAACAACTCACACTCACACGGCACAGACAGCTGTGAGTTGGCAGTCAAAGTTAGGAATGATCGATCAGTTACACATTCAACCCAACAGAAGTAACACACACAAGACCGAAAGTAATGCCGAAAACACGTCGCCAAGTCTATGATGCAGCTTTCAAACTGGATGCCATCGCCAAAGCTATGGAGAAAGGGAATCGCGCTGCCGCCCAAGAACTAGGCATCAACGAATCTATGGTTCGGCGGTGGCGAAAACAGGAAGGTGAACTTGCCAAGTGCAAGAAGTCCAAGAAAGCATTCCGAGGTTGCAAAGCACGTTGGCCAAAACTTGAAGACGAACTTGAAGACTGGATTAACACACAACGTGTTGATGGTCGCGGTGTTTCCACTGTACAGCTTCGTCTTAAAGCGCGCACAGTTGCATCCAGTCTGAATCTTACCGTTTCATGAGACGCAAAGGATTGTCCATACGTGCGCGTACAACTGGTGTGTGCAACGTGTTTGTTTGTAACTGTTATTTTCTCTTGAGTTATTTGAATACATACTGTTGTTTTCACTGTTCTCTACTATGTTATTTTGGTTAATTTTGTGCGGCCTATACTAAGAAGCGGCTTATCTATGGATTTTTCTGATTTTTTTTTTTTATTCAGGGGGTGCGGCTTATACTAAGGTGCGCCTTTTAGGCCGGAATTTACGGTAGATCCATAAGGAGAACTTGTTTTCCAAAAAAGGGGCATTTCTTTTCTAAGTAACTCTCATATATATATGCAGTAGATGTTCCTTGCTTATACTTTAGGATGATAATGCAACTTTCTCTCTTATGTCATACATTTTTAATAACACACACCATATAAACACAGATCATGCACATTCATAATGTATGCACAAACATGCCATAGAATCTCATGGACAGAAAGACACACAGGCAGGCAGGCAGGCTGGTAAACAGGGAGACACACAGACATGGGCACACCCACACATACACACACACATATAGAGAGAGACACACAGGCAGACACAAAGGCATGGGTGAGTGCACACACACACACACACACACACACACACACACACACACACACACACACACACACACACACACACATGTGAAAGAATAGAGGTAAGGAGCCGGTGTCAGACTATACAAAGTTCACCTGGAAAAAAAGAAAACAGAAAAAAATGACCGGAGTCTGACCAATTGTATTCTCTCGTGAGAGAAGTGGGCCCTGAAGAGGGCCGTTACAGTAAGAAGGAGGATCCCCTCCGAAAGCTCGCCTACGACTGCTCTAGAAGCCTACGACTGCTCTAGTAACGGCCCTCTTCAGGGCCCACTTCTCTCACGAGAGAATACAATTGGTCAGACTCCGGTCATTTTTTTCTGTTTTCTTTTTTTCCAGGTGAAATGTGAAAGAATGACACACAGGCTGGCAGGCCAGTAAACAGGCAGACACACAGACATGGGCACACACTCATGCATGCACACACACACACCAACTTTTGTTCTTATGGCTATTTTGAAAAAATTACCCATTTCTAGCAAATGTGTTCAGTCACTGTGCCCTTCTCATGTAGTAAACAAATTTACAAGCATTTCATAGACTACTTCTTTGCATTTGTTGATGATAATGATAATACAAGTATCATGTTATCATTGTCAATTTTTCTTGTGAATGGGGTTTCAACATTGTTCTGCTGCATTCTTCATGTGCATGTTGTCAAACCAACAGAGATAGCTTTGTTGTACATGCAAAAAGAATGCTGCAAACTACTTGTGCAGATATTTGCATTTTCATGTATGACATGCGAAAATTTACATTTCACTGCACCCCGTTCCTTGTGAGTGTGACAGCATGAGACATGAGCATCATTGATGACTGGAAGTGCAAGCACTAGTTTTGTCTGCAATGTTTCTTTGGATGGAACGTACATAATAATGCTGAATTTGCTCAACATTATCATTAGTGATGATTATCATGTTGGCTGCCTGGAACTGAATCAGTCATATTGGATAGAAGATAACAGAGATGTGTAAATATGAGGGAGTGAAGAATGTAGGGATGACAGGCTCCTGATGGTAAGGGCTGTGTCAGCAGCTGTGTATGTTCAATGGAAATTGTATGGAGTGCTGAGTGATTGGATTAGCTGTGGAAGAAAGATGAGAGGATATATGTCTGGTTGGCAGAACTGTGCCTCTTGATGTTACTCCATGTGCATGCATGGCATCCATTCCAAACAATCCTTTGTAATCATTTGTGTCTAGTGCCATGGCCAAGAAAATGGGTTTGCCAGTGAAGACTGCTTATTTCAGTATCAGTCTGATGCTATTGTCTGACTGGGTCTCTGTCTGACTGACTGGTATCGGACTGGCAATCCGCAATGTCTGGTCTTTCTGACTGTTTGACTGGCTATCTCTGACTATCTATCAGTCTGTCTGACTGGCTGTCACGCTGCCTGACAGGTTATCTGTCTTACTGGAACTCTGTCTGACTGGTATTGGACTGGCAATGTCTGGCCTTTTTGACTGTTCGACCGGCTGTCTCTGGCTATCCATCAGCCTGTCTGACTGGCTGTCACGCTGCCTGACTGGTTATCTGTCTTACTGGCTATCTGACAGGCTATGTGTCTGACTGGCTATCTGTCTGGTTGGCTATCTAATTAGCTATATGTTTGTCTGGCTGGCTATCTGACTGGCTGTCAGGCTATCTGGATGTCCATCAGACTGGCTATCTTTCTGCCTGCTTTCTGACCTGCCCTCCTGTCCTAATCTCTTTCAAGTATTTCCTGTCCTGAACTATCATACAATGATAATTGATTCCTGTGACCAAATTTTTTTAATGTAGATTGTCAATTAGTAATTATTGTTGGATGACATTGAATTGATCTGTTCAGATGTTTATTTCCCTCTTTGCTGACAATTTTGTAATCTGAAAAAAATAGAAGCTTTACGTTTTTTTCTGTTTTTTGCTGTCTGGTGGGAAAACTCAGAATGCTATTTCATGCAATAATGCTCATCTTCCAAGAATTCACCAAGAACCTTGAGCAAATTTTTAAAAGCACATTATGATTTTGAGCACTAATCTAATCATTTAAAATTGATTGCAACGTCTCCAGGGTACACCAAATCGAAACCCATCTATTGATTTTAACTGTCGTCACTGAGAAAGGCTGCTTGCCCTGTGAAACTCCTACCTGATTCCACCTGAGTGTTCCTCGTCTCAGTCTTGATGGCTTTTTCATTTCCTGTGGTTCCTCTGGGAGAAATGTTGTCAATCCTTCTCCCAGCCCGGCTTCTCATGGTGGTGGTGGTCGATACAGAAATCCATTTACCTGGCCAGAGGACTTTAGAGGTTGCTTGGAGCTCAGCCTCCGATATTGATCTGCCATTATGACAGGCACTGAGGGGCTGGCGACAATGCCCATACCAGAAGGCTCAGCAGAATTGACTGGGGACTTCTGTGAAGAAGACCAGAAAGTAGCCATGTCACCCTCACTCACGACAGGAAGCCGAGCAAGCTGAAAGCATGTTTTACCAGTGTGGGAGTCATTTTCCTTCAGAACTGATCAATGAAGTGGTGGTGAACAGTATTAGACTTGGCAAAGAGAGCCTGAAGGTCTGTGTGTGACTCTGGCTGTAGTGTAGTGAGTTTTGTCATGAGGACTTGTGCAATTGAAATGGGGATAATGTTGCTTGCTATGCTTGGCATAATCCCTCTGGATGAGTTCATTGTGTCAGCCACACAGCTTCATTTAAGAAAGGAAATTGTGGTGGTACTGCAGTTGCTCAAGCCCTGCAGTGAAAATGGAGGATAACAAGATCTCATACACATAAACATCCGCTACCCACCCTACCTAACAACGCCTCTTCTATTTCTTTTAGTAAGACCAACAACAATAGTCGGTTTCAGTAACCTGGCTGACTCTTTTTTTTCTTCCGACCTTAAACTTTTTTCAACAATGCAAAAAAAAAAAAGACAGTAAAAAATGAACTGCATGCAGATCCATCATCCCTGCCCTACAACCACTTGGGGAATCCACTATTTAAGAAAAGCATTATCAAATATCAGTGAAAGAAAGTTTGGTTTAATTTCAGTCCGGCCTCTTCTAAAAAGAAGCACAAGAAAAAAAGTTCATGCTGACCTACTGACCCTATCTTTTTTTGGCCATGTAACTGTTGTCATTTCAACAACTATATTTTCCCCCCCCCATCATTACACACACACGCGCGCATGCGCGCGTGCACACACACACACACACACACACACACACACACACACAACACACACACACACACACACACACAATGCTGTGGACAAGAGATATACAATGCTGTAAAAGTAGCTGGTTGAGTTGATAAAGTATGAGAAAATAGAAACAGATCTGTATGCCCCCAGCTTTACTTGGCTATAGTTATAATTCATTTGTGCATTAAAAAAAATAGGGAGAAAAATGTTGGGAAAAGAATGACCTCAGAGATGGCTGTTAGTGAACATTACATGGAAATCATGTATCTCTTTGAAATCCCAGGAATCTCAAGAAAATATATGTATTTTGAAAAGTCATATTAAAAAAAGTACTGAAGCTATGAAAATTAAAGTCTCATTCTCTGAATTCAATCTTCCCCTTACAGTTACATGAAGGAAAATTATGATAATGTATAGCATCATATGAACCTATGCATTGTCAACAAATGTGTTCAGCCAGTAGGAGCATATGATGCTATGTGTCATGAAAGAGTGAAAGAGGTGCTGAGCTCTTTCATCATTGTGATAAAGCTTGTATATGACCTGACCTGGAACTTATTTGCTTCCTTTTGTCTTCCCCCAGTGGGTTTGGGGTAAGAATTGTGACCCACTGCGTCTCCCTATGCAATTCGTAAGAGGTGAATAACTAGGGATGCTGTGACTTGATTAGCGTTTACTCCAAACTGCCCTAAAGATTTTCGTGCTTAATGCCTATAGCCTACAAAGGCTGATAGGCCGTAAAACACCAACCAGCGAACCAAAGTTCCTTTTGTCTATATTGATTTGAAAGGAAAATGTGTGAATGTGTGAAAAAGACATATGATACTGATTGCATCATCCGGGATGAATCTGTGCTCTATGCTTAGCTAGGTTGTTATTGCTGAGAATGTTTTGTAAACAGGAAACCAGGGAAGGAAGAGTAAGATCTTGCATCAATACATGTGTACGTGTACTTTATTCAGGAACGGGTTGCACTCAGCTTTTTTGGTGATAAATATTTCATGAATTTGGCATTGTTAATCTGACAAACACACTCATAATTCTTTCTTAATCTCTTTATTGTTATTGTTTTAGAACTATTATCATGCATACATGTAATATGTTGCGTGTATCTAACTCTAAGTCTGGAATTACTTTCCAGATTTTCTCTCTCTTTTTTTTGTAATCTATAGGGAAGGATAGATTTCATTGACTACAAAAACCATATGTGATATAGTCAAAATTCACTGCTGAAGAGTACTGGGGAAAAGAGTAAATGAGGCATCAGAATTGGTTAGCTCGCTCTCGTTGGCTCCCTTGTGAGACGAATGCTTGCAATCCCCAGAAATCTGCTGGGTAGTAGAGTGCCATATGAATGGTTCATGAGAATTACGTGGAGGGTCTGTGGCAGGTTGTCCAGGAAGATGTCCGCCGCTGGGCAGATTGGTCGCGATAATGACAGGAGATCTGCAGATCTGTCAACTTCTAATCAGGGAATCCACTGCTCCCCACCCTGTGAGCATTCTGCCTGAAGTGGAACAGGTTTTGCTCCAGCTTTTTGACTCACATGCGAAGCAAAAGTGAGTCTATGTACTGAGCCGTGTCGTCCGTCCGTCCGGGTGTCCGTCCGTCCGGGCGTCCGTCCGTCCGGGCGTCCGTCCGTCCGTAAAAAACTTAAACGTTGGATTTTTCTCGGAGACTATTAAGTCTATCAACACCAAATGTGGCATGATGGTGTATGATGACAAGGCCTCAAAAAACATACATAGTGACTTGACCTTGCTTCAAGGTCAAGGTCACAGGAGCCATAAATGTGGTCTCAAAAACAGTCATTTTTCACATTTTCCCAATTTTCTCCCACGTTATTGAGAATGGCGACCTTAGCTACAAGTGGTATATAGGTCAAAGCAAGCCCTATCTTTTGATACCAGTTTGGTTGACCTTGCTTCAAGGTCAAGGTCACAGGAGCTCTTCAAAGTTGGATTGTATACATATTTTGAAGTGACCTTGACCCTGAACTATCGAAGATAACTGTTTCAAGTTTAAAAATTGTGTGGGGCACATGTTATGCTTTCATCATGAGACACATTTGGTCACATATCATCAAGGTCAAGGTCACTTTGACCCTTATGAAATGTGACCAAAATGGGGTAGTGAACCACTAAAAGTGACTATATCTCATGGTAGAAAGTGCCAATAAGCACCATTGTGCTTCCTATGTCTTGAATTAACAGCTTTGTGTTGCATGACCTTGGATGACCTTGACCTTGGGTCAAGGTCACATGTAATTTGGTAGGAAAAATGTGTAAAGCATTTCTTTGTGTATGATGTCATTGGTAGGTTTAGTTGTTTGACCTTGACCTTGAAGGTCACCTGAAGGTCAAGGTCATATAAAGGTCAAGGTCAAGCATGTGAGTCGTATGGGCTTTGCCCTTCTTGTTAAATGGAGCATTGAAGTGGAATACTCCAAACATCTTGTGCTTCATTCTGTTCTGGACCAGAGCTCTGCATCTGGATTCTTGGCTGTGGAACACTGCCTGAATAGCCTGCCATCCTTGCAGAAGTTCTCTTTATTGGGTGCCCTCATTAGCTCTTGCAGTACAGGGGTTCATTGGCTAATGGGCTGACTTGTCACAGAGGAATCAATGATTGGCCCCATTGACCACCAAGACAGGGAGGGTGGCTGGAGATGCTGATACTGATGACTTTTGAGCCATAATGGTTTAGAGATCTATGTTTATTGTGTCTGATTCTGAAGACAAAGGAATGAATTGCCCTTTCTGCATATGGCTTTCACATCACGGCTAGATAACCGTACCATTGACATTTTCCTTCTTGCTTGCAGTGATCCAAGACATTGTCAGTACCATGCTGAACAAGAGGTTCATGGAGGAAATCTTCAAGCCCCAGACACTCTACTCCAAAAAAGCCATGCGCACCGTCTTTGATCGGTTGGCTCACGCATCCATCATGCGGCTGAATGCTGCCAGCATGGACAAGGTAAAACTCTCCACACTGATGGGCTGTGTGTCTTCGGCTGCGTGTCTGTGGCTGCGTACCTGTGGCTGCGTGTCTGTAGCTGTGTGTCTTCGGCTGCGTGTCTGTGGCTGCGTGACTGTGGCTGTGTGGCTGTGGCTGTGTGTCTGCGGCTACGTGTCTGTGGCTGGGTGGCTGTTGCTGTGTGTCCGTGGCTGTGGCTGTGACTGTGGCTGTGAGTCTGGCTGTGGCTGTGCGTCTGAGGCTGCGTGTCTGTGGCTGTGTGTCTGTGGCTGTGTGGCTTTGACTGTGGCTGTGTGTCTGTGGCTGTGTGGCTGTGGCTGTGTGGCTTTGACTGTGGCTGTGTGTCTGTGGCTGTGTGGCTTTGACTGTGGCTGTGAGTCTGGCTGTGGCTGCGTATCTGTGGCTGCATGTCTGTGGTTGCGTGTCTGTGACTGTGTGGCTGTGGCTGCGTGTCTGTGGCTGTGTGTCTGTGTCTGTGACTGTGGCTGTGAGTCTGGCTGTGGCTGTGTGTCTGTGGCTGCTTATCCGTGGCTACGTGAGGCCAAACTGCATAGCCATGGCTGAGTGTCCGCGGCTGCATGGCCGAGGCTGTGTGGCTACCGCTGTGTGTCTGTGACCGTTGCTGCTTGTCCGTAGCCATGGCTTTGTGGCCGTGGCTTCTGCTGCCTGGCCGCGGCTGTGTGGCTGTGGCTGTGTGGCTGTGGCTGTGTGGCCGTGGTTGCGTGACCATGGGCAAGGCTGTGTGGCTGTGGCTGTGTGGCTGTGTGGCTGTGGCTGTGTGGCCGTGGCTGTGTGGCCGTGGCTGTGTGGCTGTGGTTGCATGGCCATGGCCAAGGCTGTGTGGCTGAGGTTACATGGCTGTGGCTGTGTGTGTGAGTGTGGCTGTGGCTGTGTAGACGGCAGTTCCAGCCATGGGAAGGTAAAGAGCACCCAAGCCTGGGTTTACTTGTTCTCTTGCCAGCAGGCAAAGAGTCGGAGGTTCACTGCTTAACTTTGCCTCTTGACCTGGATGAAGTGAAGGAGTGTTTTATTCTTTTATTAATTTGGTATTCTAAATTTTGTGTGTGAAAGTTTTCCATAAATGAAATAATTTTTCTCTTTCTGTGTAATTGTGTAACTAATGTTTTGGATCGCTCAAATTCTTTGTCCAGCTGAACATGATGTGCAAACATTGTAACTGCTTCATGTACACGTGCAGAATTTCACAGTTTTACACCTATTTCAAGAGGTAAAACAGAAGTATTAAAAACTTCTTTGTTTAGCTTTGTATACTGGATTTTGAAAAATAGTATTGGGAGTAATCCGAGTATAGGACAGCAGGAAATGAGACAAAGGAAAAGTCTAGGTACCATATTTGTGCATATGCATGCAGCAATGAAGAAACCAATATCAGTTCCACACTTGAAAGAGAGTTTAATACAATTATTGTGCAACTGTGTAATGTTGCACAAAATTCATTCATTCATTTTTCATTTCCTTCTTTCCTTTGCTCTTTCCTTCATCCATTTCCCTTCCTTCATCAGTCTATCCTTCTAAATCCATTATCAAGGTCATTTCCCCCTTTCTTTTAACTCCCTCATTCCTGGACTGTGTGCCGGTGATTTCAACAGCCATGATAGTAGGTCTGTCACCGAGGGGAGTGTGGAGGTGACTGTCATTTGGTATCTGCCAATTGGCCATCTCCTTTGAGCTCAAGAGATCTTTATTGATTTTAAAATTTATTTTTATGTGCCTTGTGACAGCCAGGTTGTGCCTAAACAAGTTTTGTGCTGCCCTGGCCGTCTTAAATCAATACACCCTGTCCTCAGCAAAAGCCATGCCTGGGATGTTTGTGTTCTTTCATCTTCTGTGCCTCCCTAGACATTGTGGGTATGTTAGCTCAGGCCTTATGCTGACACGGCAGTATGACTCAAATGGAAATGCAATATCAGAACTGTAGAGCAGGTAGAGGAAGGAACTTTCTGAGTATTGCCCTAACGTCTTTCAAAGTGGACAGCTGCAGGAAGACTATGGTTACTCTGTTTTCTGGTAAACAGGAACTTGGTAAGGAGAATGGTTGTTTCAGCAACCAGATTTTAACACATCTCACATATATGTATCCATTAAGACCATTCTTAACTGGGCAAACACGCCGCTCACGAACCAGGTTTGAAGGTACATAGTGTTCCCAGGACATGCTCTGACCTAGTGCCCAAACCTCATAGAACTGCAAAAAGAAGCACATGTTTAGAAGTGTACATGGCAACAATAACACATAAGAAACAATATTTGTTTCTTTTTTGTAGTTCTATGAAGGGTTTTTTTCCATTTGCCTTCTTTAACATGAGACTTGACTTCAATTCATTGCATCCTACACATCATTGTAATGTCTGCATTATGCAGTTCTGTGGCCGACATGTCTCTCTATTTCTATGTCTCACTGTCTTCTTTTCACTCGTCCTGTCTGTCTGGGGTGAGAATAGACCCATCATGTCTTCTTACGCAATTCATAGGAGGTGAATGACCAGGGAAATCCGACTTGGTCTTGCTCCATCCAGCTCTTGGGATATTTGTGATCTATGGCCTTACATAGCCTGTGAAGGTGAATAAATCTCCATTCATTCGTTCATTCATTCATTTGATCATTTGTTCGTTTGTTCGTTTGTTCATTCATTCATTCATTCATTCAATCATTCATTCTCTGCCCCACCCACTCATTCTCCTTCTCTCTTGCACCAAGTCCTCCTGTCTGTTGCAGCTGTACGACCTGATGACGATGGCCTTGAAGTACCAGGTCGCCATGTGTCTATGTCCCCCTGTCTGTTGCAGCTGTACGACCTGATGACGATGGCCTTAAAGTACCAGGTCGCCATGTGTCTATGTCCCCCTGTCTGTTGCAGCTGTACGACCTGATGACGATGGCCTTCAAGTACCAGGTCTCCATGTGTTTATGTCCCCCTGTCTTTTGCAGCTGTACGATCTGATGACGATGGCCTTCAAGTACCAGATCTCCATGTGCCTCAGGCCCAAGGACATCCTGCTGGTCACCTTTAACCACATGGACGCCATCCGACACTTTGTAGATGGAGTGCCTAGTCTCAACCAGCAGGTGGAGCTCATCTACCGCATGCTCATCGAGGTCAGTGCAGATGTTCCTTATGCTGTTGGGGGTCAGTGCAATGTTGTTCTTGCTGTTGGAGGTCAGTGCAGATGTCCCTCTTGCTTCTTGAGATGAGTGCACAGCTGTCCCCCATTGCAAATGTACAGTTTTGCCCCACTTCAAAGGTCAGTGCAGTTGCTCCCCCCCCCCCCCCCCCCCCCCCCATGTTTTCAAAGGTCAGTGCAGTCTCCTTCCTTTGCTTTCAAAGGTCAATGCAGTTGCCCCCCTTGCTTTCAAAGCTCAATGCAGTTGCCATCCATGCTTTTGAAGGTCAATACAGTTGTCCCCGTGATTTCAAAGGTCAGTACAGTCGCCCCCCTTGCTGATTCTTTGTGGCAAGGTGCATTAACTTGCATTACTCCTTCTCACTTAGGAGTTAAACTGGTAACTGAGGACAGTTATGGCTTACTATGGTGTGATTAACCCTTGACCCTTGACGTGGCTAGAATACTCCCCAGGCAATGTAATGGTGCTGGTGCTAGGACATGACTGTGTGCATGTCATTGTGACTGTCTGAGTTTTTACAGATGTCAGAAACAGATTGATGAAGTGGCCCCAAAATCAAAGAGTAAAGAATAAAGTGATTTGAGCTTCAGACCTGGATGATAAGTTGCTACCAAAAACCAGCTCTCTGCCATTAGCTAATAAAATGTTATGTTATACTTTGGGAAGCATGTAAAATATTGGATTCCATAGTAGTAGTTGTTAGAAGGGACCGAGTTAATGGTCACAGTACCTGATGGGCATACTGTATGTTGTTTGCACTGATTATTCATTGGTATTGATTCCTTATCATGCTGTGCAGTGTGTTTGTTTTTGTATGCAACCTTTGTCTGTTTTCCATGAACAGACCTACGCCTCTTTGAGTGATGGGGAGTTCCAGCTCATTCGACAAACTCTGCTCAACTTCTTTCAGGACATGCACATCCGAGTAAGTGCATTTTACTCCCTGTTCCGCTATGTCTGGCGAACTTCTTGGTAAGACCAAACAAAAGAGTAGTTGTTGGTTAGGTAACATTAAAGAAAAGTAGTGTTGGTAGGTCAGACTCCCAGTTTCACAATATCTGACATGCTTTTTGGTAAGGGAAAAAAGAAAAGAAAAAAAAAGAATAGTTGTTAAGGTATCATGGCAAAAACAAAGAAAGGGTTGGTAGGTCATCCAGAATTTTTTTTTCTATTTAGAAGACGCTGGATTAAACATAAACCAAACTTTCTTCCACTGAAAATGCTTTAAAAAAAACTTAGATAGTGGATTCCCTGATTGCTCATAGGACAGGAAAGATGGGACAGCACATAGTTCATTGCTTACTGTAAATTAATTTATTTATTATTATATTTTTTTGCATGACTAAAAAAAAAGTTTAGGGTCAGCAGAAAAAAATAGGTTTGGTTGGGTTACAGTAACCACAACTGTTTATTATCATTGGCCTCAGTGGCATGTGTTTCTGTCAGTTTATCTGTAATCTGAGTTTGCAGTGTGTTGTTCTTTTGTATCCAGTATTTCCAATATTTGCATTTTCAACAAAACATATATTACCTGTATCATGGCTGTTGTCACTGGCAGGTGTCCATCTTCCTGAAGGAGAAGGTACAGACCAACACTGGCCACTTTGTGCTGCCCATAGGGGGACCTGTACCTGCTGGCTGTGAACCTCCTGGCACTATTAGGCAGGTGTCTGTCTGTGTGTCTGTCTGTGTGTCTGTCTGTCTGTGTGTCTGTCTGTCTGTCTGTCTGTCTGTCTGTCTGTCTGTCTTTGTGTCTGTCTGTCTGTCTGTCTGTCTGCGTCGCGTATTATCTAATGCTATATGTTGTTTTACGATACAACACTCTCAGCCCTGCAGGACGACGTAGTCGCCTTAAGGGAGAGAAGCAAATTGATATACAAAGTTTACAGCTAAACTTAACCACCACGCCTTGAGGAACACCACAACAGTCAAAAGATGGAACAAGTGAAGAATGACCACTGACTCAGGGATAAAAATAAACAAAGTTTTAATCAAATGCAAGTTCCCTCAGGTCACTGCACGGGGCAGTGTTCAACACAGAGGGTCAAACAAGAAAAATAAATCAACAAGCAATTTCCCCCAGCAGAAACAAGCTGGTAGGTTACTCCCTCTGTAGGAGTCAAGTCTCAAAAATTATACACAGCTACTACAACAACCACCTACCACGAGGTGATTCACAATCCTCAAAAACACATAAGAAAAATCAGTTACAGGATGCTCTGTCCACGTTCCCGGGCACGCGACAGGCCAACACTGTAATGTTACAAAAACACCTTCACTCCACTTCACCAAAGAATGTCAGAAACTGGAAACAATTCCAAAAGTCCTAATGGCGCAACCCACTTCCAACCATTCATACAGACTCTCTTCTCAAAACTAGAACATTCCCTTTTACCAAAGAGATAAACATGACACTCCTATTCCCATAAAACATCAGCTCACTCCAATGCCAAATGGAAGTAGCCAAAGTCCCCCCACTGGAACAATTAACGTTAAAACGTTAAATAAAACAGAGATATTCAGAGTTACTCAAACCCCCTTCTGCATAAACTCTCCCACTCTAGAACTTCCAAGTTAGTAATTGCAGAGACTTGCCCACCCTCACTGGGCAGTCCAGGGAAAACGCCCCCTCTCACAAGACAATTAAACAAGATGATCCCCTCTCACAGGACCGTGTAAACTTCTCAGTACACTAATGCTCAAACTGCTGCAAGCACAACACTCCTACCCACTCCCAGGTAAAAGATAAAGCGACCCCAAACGGGTCAAAGCTAACTCCACCCCATCCTGGAAAAGCAGTAGAGCATCTGCACTCTTCACAGCCCAACACCAGTAACTGGAATAAATTCAAGAATAATTCAAGAAAAGAACACCAAGTTCCTAAAGAATTCCAATTACAAATATTTCACTTCTCCCCTATGTGAAGTTAAAGAATACCTAAGGAGTTATAGCAATTTGCTAGAATACCAGTGGCCTCTGAAGCCACACCCCTTTCACTCCCGCTCAGCCTGTCACTCAACTATGACCTCGCACCAACCTCACCCCAGGCTGACGTCACGCGTACAATAACAAACACCGCATTCCAATCCTCCCTCCGCTTGCACGCACCTTCACTCTCCAGCCAATCACACGCGCTCCGACGCTAGACTGCTGAAACAAATGAATGAGTGAAGAAAACAGATAGCAAGGCGTATTCTTACCCTTGCAGTCCAGACTCTGTTCCTGGAACGGTCTCAGGCCATTCCCACACAACTTCACCTTTAATTTAAAGCCACCCTCCTACCCAAAAATTCTAACTTTTCCCCTATAAGTTGAATTACAGTCCTACCACACACAGTTCAATCCAAAACTGAAGAGAAAGCCGCTCTCTCGTAGTCGTCAGGGTAGATAGCGCTCCCGCGCTCTCACACAGTGGCACTAATAGGCAAAACTCTGCCTATCCTAATAGAGGTTACTGACAACAGCTTACAGCTTCACACAGTCAGTTCTTTGCACAGTTCGTTCAACCTCTCTCTCTAGGGCTATCCAACGGTCAGTTCAACAGTCACAGTGTGGATGACTACGTCCAAGTCTATCGAACCAATTTGTCTTCCACACAGTACTCGGTGCTTATTCACTAGCCACCCAAGGCTGCGCCCCTCGCTGCTCTCTGCAAGAGAAGGACGCTAGCGTCTGACCACCCTATCAGAATTCATAAGAATCCATACACGTCTACACCCAAAGGCACAATCCACACCTTAACAAATAGGGTTAGACAAACGTCCACACTCAAAGGCACGATCCACACCTTAACATAGAGTCGGACAACGTCTGCACTCAAAGGCACAATCCACACCTTAACATAGAGTCAGACACATACACTCTCTCCGAGCCTCTCTGCCGTCTCCTACTACCTCGACTTGGAGAAAGGACAGAGTTTGTAGTGAACCACACTACGCAAGGTAAAAGTACTTGCAGCCTAGGATTTCCCCACCGTTGAGGAAAAATTGCACACTCAGTGCAAAGGAGAACTGTTCAGGCGGACGCTGGTACACCACCCAGCGTCGACATAGAGTTCTGGGGAAAAACTCTATCAGTAGACGGCAGCGGACCATCCCAACACCATCCGCGGACATCAGCTCCACGGAACACCATCCGCGAAACAGGAACCCTCTAAATTAGCCTGAAACATATAAAGACCCACTCCTAAGCTTCTATTTTCTCCCCAACAAATTCTTACATAGAATTTACTCGACCAAGACGACCGACTTAGCCACAACTTCCCAGAGAAACTTTCACCGCGTCCTCAGCGAGAAAAATCCCATTTAAATGACCATCCTCTCACTAGAATGGAATTACATTTAATAATTTACATGGATAGGGCTTTATCCTTACTCCCCCAGAGAATGAGTTCAATTTTAGACACAATTTAAGCACACCGGCATGTCTCTCTTCTCGCTCCTATCCTAACCGTCATAATTTTCCCAACAAAGCGAAAACGAATGAACCGAATTTTCTCCTTACCCCAAACCTCGGGCCGTGACACCTCCAGAACCGAATCACCCTCCGATATAATCCAGAGCTATCCTCCTATCTCAGCTGAGACAGGTTGCGAAGCGAGTCGGACTTCGCTTGGTCGCCTTATGCGACCTGCGGAGCGGAGAGCAGCCCGCTCTCCGCCCGCCTCGCTCCAATGATGGCCGTCGACTGCCGCTAAACACTCAATCGGATACGAGATCGCCCTTTGTCACGTGATTAATCTCCAATCAGGCCTCGCTAATTTCGCGCGCTTGGCCCATCTCCCAATCATCACTCGACTTATCTTCGCGCTATTTCAGACCCGTGTTAAGAAATATGTAGACCCTGTAGACGCATTGCGCATCGGTTTCCCGCCTATCGAGATTCTATTAATAACGATGAAGCAAGCCCTATCTCCTATGCTTAACGCTACAGCGCAACCCATACACCTTCATTCACACCAATTAATCATCCATTCGTCGCTACCACGCGACAGTCTGTGTGTCTGTCTGTCTGTGTGTCTGTCTGTGTGTCTATCTGTCTGTCTGTCTGTCTGTGTGTCTCTCTGTGTGTCTGTCTGTCTGTGTGTCTGTCTGTCTGTCTGTCTGTCTGTGTGTCTGTCTGTCTGTGTGTCTGTCTGTCTGTGTGTCTGTCTGTCTGTCTGTCTGTCTGTCTGTCTGTGTGTATGTCTGTCTGTCTGTCAGTCGGTCGGTATACTCAAGTTGCTCTGCACATCCCAAATTAATGAGGATGAGTCATGACCGTGTCCCTTGGCTTGGTTTTCCAGGGTGTTCAACCAGGATGGACAGGTCACTACAAAGACCTTCTCTTCGGGGGGAAGTTTTACGCAGGCACAGCCAGAGGGCGCCTTTGGGCTGATGGGCGACCGCGTCACCACGTTAGGGAGTAACATGTGAGTAGGGTTGCATCTTGAATGAGTAGAGAGCTGCTGGTAAAACTAAAAGACTGAGGCCCACTTGTAGGTGAGCAAGAGATGGTGACAGGTAGTAACTGAGTTTGGACTTATGAGGATTACAAGTCACTTATAAAATGGTACTAACGGCGCAGGTATGTTTGCAGACCTGCCTACTCTCCCGAAAAAATCGGGAGACTCCCGATTTAGGCCTGCATATTCCTCCGACCTCCCGATTAGGCTTTGAATTCTCCCGATTTCAATAGCAGTGAAAACCCACCCACCCACCCCCCGCTCTCATGTTTTGGCTGATCTCTAAGCGCTCCTATAGGGCTATCTCACACACACACACACACACACACACACACACACACACACACACACCCCGCTCTCACGATTCGGTTGAGTGTTCTAAGTGGTCTTATTGGGCCGTCTCCCCCCCGCTCTCACGTTTCGGCTGAGCTCGAAAGCTCGAAGCGCTCCTATAGGGCCAATCTCCACCACTCACACACATACACACACACACACACACACCCGCTATCACGTTTCAGTTGAGCCCCCTTCCCTCCCCCCCCCCTCCCCCCCCCGGACCCAGGCCTGTTTTTCAGAATCTCCGGTATTGGCCTTAGGGGGGGAAGGCAGGTCTGTGTTTGCCAGTAGCTTTTATGCAGGGGCTGTTTTCATGTGAATAGAAGCTAGTTTTTAAGCTTTGAGTTATTATGGTGTATTAAGGCATTGATTGGATGGGCTTTAAGCAAGCTGTCACACTCAACACTGTATGGAATTTGTGCCATTTCTCAGTGCACGTGCACTTGCCTACATGTGTTGTATTTCTCTAAGTTGCTAAATTTGCTCTTGTCGTTCACTGATATTTCTTCAGTTGGTACATTCTTGACAATATCTTATGGAGGCAAGGTGCTTTGTTTAATCCTAGATACTCTGCAGGTTTAATGTATGCCGGATGTTTCATTGCTTGGCCAAGATCAAATGTCTATGTGTCAACTGTGTTGCTTGTTATGTAAAGGTGGCATGATGATGGGCTGACGGCATCTGTCTGTATGCCGTTTCAGGTACTCTGCATCCAAGTCAGTGGAGACCATCAGTGCCCAGTCAGGGAAGGCAGCCACCCAGTCCTCAGACATTGTGAGTCAGCTTGGCCAGCTGGGTCTGCTGAGCTTTACAGTGGTGCTTGATGCGAACCGACCCTGTCAATTCCAGTGCCTTCATCTAAGCAGGGATTTGTGTTGTAACGAAGTCATTTACAACCTTGATGCAAAACTGTGAATGATTTTCAGGGTGTGTTTTTTTAATCTCAATAATTGATCACTAAAGCTTTTGAATTTGTACTATTACCTCTAGATAGTGTAAATTTATTTTTGGGGGGTTATGAATTCCCTTTCATTTGTTGTATAAGCACAACAGTCACCCCTCATATATATGTATCAGACCTGACAACAATGAATTTTACATCAAATATGGTCATGGTAATGAACCATCCACTTGAACCACTTCTCATTTTGTTTTGTTTCTGTTATGCTGCTTCACTGGATTTCTAAGTTATGCTAAATTCAATAAATTATAATTTGATGTTTGAGTAAATACTTAATAATAACTGTGAATATTTTTTTTTATATTCCTTATTCTTGCAAAACCCCATGATGCTGATGATATGTTCAAAATATAACTATTATTAATGGGATGTTGTGAAGTCATCAGCCTATCCTAATTCACTTTTGCTATTGCTGCTGTTATTATTGACTCTAGTTCCTCAAATATGAGCCTCTAGCCCTAGGTGCATGGATATCATGTCTGACTGCAGTCACTAACCCTAGCTACAGGATATCATGTCTGACTGCAGTCACTAGCCCTAGGTACATGGATAGCATGTCTGACTGCAGTCACTAGCCCTAGGTACAGGATATCATGTCTGACTGCAGTCACTAGCCCTAGGTACATGGATAGCATGTCTGACTGCAGTCACTAGCCCTAGGTACAGGATATCATGTCTGACTGCAGTCACTAGCCCTAGGTACATGGATATCATGTCTGACTGCAGTCACTAGCCCTAGGTAGAGGATATCATATCTGACTGCAGTCACTAGCCCTAGGTACATGGATATCATGTCTGACTGCATTCACTAGCCCTAGGTACATGGATATCATATCTGACTGCAGTCACTAGCCCTAGGTACATGGATATCATGTCTGACTGCAGTCACTAGCCCTAGGTACATGGATATCATGTCTGACTGCATTCACTAGCCCTAGGTACATGGATATCATGTCTGACTGCAGTCACTAGCCCTAGGTACATGGATATCATGTCTGACTGCAGTCACATACCCTAGGTACAGGATATCATGTCTGACTGCAGTCACTAGCCCTATTTGCATGGATATCATGTCTGACTGCAGTCACTAGCCCTAGGTACAGGATATCATGTCTGACTGCAGTCACTAACCCTAGGTACATGGATATCATGTCTGACTGCAGTCACTAGCCCTAGGTACAGGATATCATGTCTGACTGCAGTCACTAGCCCTAGGTACATGGATAGCATGTCTGACTGCAGTCACTAGCCCTAGGTACATGGATATCATGTCTGACTGCAGTCACTAGCCCTAGGTACATGGATATCATGTCTGACTGCAGTCACATACCCTAGGTACAGGATATCATGTCTGACTGCAGTCACTAGCCCTAGGTACATGGATATCATGTCTGACTGCAGTCACTAGTCCTAGGTACAGGATATCATGTCTGACTGCAGTCACTAGCCCTAGGTACATGGATATCATGTCTGACTGCAGTCACTAGCCCTAGGTACACAGATATCATGTCTGACTGCAGTCACTAGCCCTAGGTACACAGATATCATGTCTGACTGCAGTCACTAACCCTAGGTACATGGATATCATGTCTGACTGCAGTCACTAGCCCTAGGTACAGGATATCATGTCTGACTGCAGTCACTAGCCCTAGGTGCATGGATAGCATGTCTGACTGCAGTCACTAGCCCTAGGTACAGGATATCATGTCTGACTGCAGTCACTAGCCCTAGGTACAGGATATCATGTCTGACAGCAGTCACTAGCCCTAGGTACATGGATATCATGTCTGACTGCAGTCACTAGCCCTAATTACAGGATATCATGTCTGACTGAAGTCACTAGCCTAGGTAGGTACAGGATATCATGTCTGACTGAAGTCACTAACCCTAGGTACAGGGTATCATGTCTGACTGCAGTCACTAGCCCTAGGTACAGGATATCATGTCTGACTGCAGTCACTAGCCCTAGGTACAGGATATCATATCTGACTGCAGTCACTAGCCCTAGGTACATGGATATCATGTCTGACTGCAGTCACTAGCCCTAGGTACAGGATATCATGTCTGACTGCAGTCACTAGCCCTAGGTACAGGATATCATGTCTGACTGCAGTCACTAGCCCTAGGTACATGGATATCATGTCTGACTGCAGTCACTAGCCCTAGGTACATGGATATCATGTCTGACTGCAGTCACTAGCCCTAGGTACATGGATAGCATGTCTGACTGCAGTCACTAGCCCTAGGTACATGGATATCATGTCTGACTGCAGTCACTAGCCCTAGGTACATGGATATCATGTCTGACTGCAGTCACTAGCCCTAGGTACAGGATATCATGTCTGACTCAGTCACTAGCCCTAGGTACCTGGATAGCATGTCTGACTGCAGTCACTAGCCCTAGGTACAGGATATCATATCTGACTGCAGTCACTAGCCCTAGGTACAGGATATCATGTCTGACTGCAGTCACTAGCCCTAGGTACAGGATATCATGTCTGACTGCAGTCACTAGCCCTAGGTACATGGATATCATATCCACTTCCATTCACATCTATGATGTCCATGCAGGATTCCGCCACACCCAACCCCCTGGCCAAGGCACATCTGGACCTCCTGTCGCAACTAATCGGTGCCAACGTCACCAACACCAAGACAGAGTTCAGACTGAACCTCTTCAAGAATGACGAGGAGGAGAGGTGGGTGGTGGTGCTGCTGCAAGCATGCGGCTCTGCTTGATGAGTTCACATGCCTGTGCTTGTCAAGTCTCTCCTAATGAAGTCTGTCCGTGGTGCTTGGCTTTCTGTAAGCTCCTTGTAGGTTACGATGTCTTACCCTAAGATGCTGTTTTTCCAGTCATCTTGTCTGCCTGACCTGGTTTTGTAGTGTCATTGTGAATGGACAAGAGCAACAGATTTCTGGATGTAGAATGAAGTATCCATGCCATGTGCATCCTATAATGGGGGTTTCCAGGTCCTTACAAGGTCTTTACAATTCCTGACATTCATTTTTGACTCACATGCGAAGCAAAAGTGAGTCTATGTTCTCACTCTTTTCGTCCGTCCGGGCGCCTGGGCGCCCGGGCGTCTGTAAAAAACTTTAACGTTGGATTTTTCTCGGAGACTATTAAGTCTATCAACACCCAATTTGGCATGATGGTGTAGGATAACAAGTCGTACAAAACATGCATAGTGACTTGACCTTGCTTCAAGGTCAAGGTCGCAGGGGCCATAAATGTTGTCTAAAAAACAGCCATATTTCACATTTTCCCAATTTTCTCTGAAGTTTTTTTAGATTGGATACCTGACCTATATATGGTATATAGGGCAAAGTAATCCCTATCTTTTGATACCAGTTTGATTGACCTTGCTTCAAGGGCAAGGTCACAGGAGGTCTTTAAAGTTGAATTGTATACATATTTTGAAGTGACCTTGACCCTGAACTATGGAAGGTAACTCTTCCAAACTTCATAAGATTGTAGTACACATGTTATACTTTCATACTAGGTCACCAGTGTCGTCCGTCTGGGCGTCCGGGTGGCCGGCCGGGCGGCCTTCCGGGCGGCCAGGTGTCTTGTCGTCCGTAAAAAACTTTAACGTTGGATTTTTCTCGGACACTTAAGTCTATCAACACCCAATTTGGCATGATGGTGTAGGATGACAAGACTACAAAAACATACATAGTGACTTGACCTTGCTTCAAGGTCAAGGTCACTGGAGCTCTTTAAAGTTGGATTGCATACATATTTTGAAGTGACCTTGACCCCGAACTATGGAAGATAACTCTTCCAAACTTCATAAGATTGTAGTACACATGTTATACTTTCATACTAGGTCACCCGTATCATCCGTCCGGGCGCCCTGCCGTCCGTAAAAGACTTTAACGTTGGATTTTTCTCAGAGACACTATGAAGTCTATCAACACCCAATTTGGCATGATGGTGTAGGATGACAAGGCATACAAAAACATACATAGTGATTTGACCTTGCTTCAAGGTCAAGGTCGCAGGGGCCATAAATGTTGTATAAAAACAGCCATTTTTCACATTTCCCCAATTTTTTCTGAAGTTTTTTAGATTGGATACCTGACCTATATATGGTATATGGGGCAAAGTAATCCCCATCTTTTGATACCAGTTTGATTGACCTTGCTTCAAGGTCAAGGTCACAGGAGCTCTTCAAAGTTGGATTGTATACATATTTTGAAGTGACCTTGACCCTGAACTATGGAAGATATCTCTTCCAAACTTCATAACATTGTAGTACACATGTTATAATTTCATCATGAGACACATTTGGTCACATATCATCAAGGTCAAGGTCACTTTGACCCTTATGAAATGTGAATAAAATGGGGTAGTGAACCACTAAAAGTGATCATATCTCATGGTAGAAAGTGCCAATAAGCACCATTGTGCTTCCTATGTCTTGAATTAACAGCTTTGTGTTGCATGACCTTGGATGACCTTGACCTTGGGTCAAGGTCACATTTATTTTGGTAGGGAAAATGTGTAAAGCAGTTCTTAGTGTATGATGTCATTGGTAGGTTTAGCTCTTTGACCTTGACCTTGATGATCTCCTGAAGGTCAAGGTCATGTAAAGGTCAAGGTCAAGCATGTGAGTCGTATGAGCTTTGCCCTTCTTGTTCTCAAGTTAGGCCTTACAAAGTCCGTACTTTTGCATCAGGGTCCTTACAAGTCCTTACACCATCGATGTCTTTGAGTGGCAAAGTCTCTTTAATTGATAATCGCTGAAGCACCACCTATTATGATGCATCCCTTTTTTCACTTGAAATACTCAGAATTCTAACTTTTGTTTGATTTGACCAAAGCTACTATCCATGCAGATTAATATTTGATTTAGCGGTCCCCCTGTGGGTTGGGGGTGAAAATAGACCCACCGAGTCTCTGTACGAAATTCATCACAGGCGTATAACAAGGGAAATAGTGACTTGGACTTGCGCTTACTCTGAACAGCTAGATTTTTTACTCACATGCGAAGACAAACACTGTGCGTGATGTGTTGCATGCAAAATATCACTGCATCTGTCCTCTGTGGGGAAAACTGTGCTGGGCAAGCACATGCTAACAGAACATGCAGAGAAGTTTTCTCACCTCAGAAATTCTGGGTCATTCTACAAATGTTGATCTACAAGAGAAATTCAATTCATTTGTCAGTGAATTCAGCCTGAAACCACCCAGTCTGCTTCAGATTTCTATGGATGTTCCACAAGTGAACCTAAACCATTAGGAACACATGAACCACTGTATGATTTATAATCATCAGGTGGGAAGCTGTGGACTACTTGTTGTCCTCGACACGTTCAAGAAAGGATGTGATGCAACACAGTGGGATAATATTACCTTGATCCTTACAAAATGCTAAATGGATCCTTAGAAGGTCCTTAAACAGTCCTTATTTGGCCTTTGCTCAACCCTCAGGAAACTCTGTAAAATGTCTATATTATATCTGTGGGAGAATTTCTATTGAGTTGAATTCATCTGCATCATAGCTGCACAAGAACGTATTAAGTACTTTGGTAATTTTAGCTGCTTAGGGTAGTATCCATGAAATATTATTTCATTAGTGTGGTTAATCAGGATGTGATTAGTTTGTGGCTGATAAGTTATTCAGTGAAGACAAAGCCCTACTATCAGGCATTATATGGTGTTTATATTTGCAGCCCTAACGTCTATTATTAGTTGTTAGATATAAAGAAAGCTGCAGAGCAAAATCATTTTTTCATTTGCCTTCAGTTGAGGAAAGGTGCAGAGTATAGCCTGCAGGAATAAAATTGTCTGCCTGCAGACCTGTTGGGTGGAAGAGCCCTGTATTTGCACAAAGCCTGACTGCCACCTGTGTTGGGACCATTTTGAGCAGACCAATTCTTGACGCTGGAAAAGAAAAGACTGGTTTGGAATGCAGTGCCAACAATATTTGATGTACCTAATCCACCAATGCCAATGGCAACAAGGAGACTTGCTCCAAAAGATAGATCACAGCCTGGACCCCAGCAAGAAAGAGAAAGAAGCAGTGTGCTGCAACTTCTGCAGACTGTAACAAAAAATCTGCTGAATATGTAAAGGGGAGTTCAGGATCAGCTGATCTCAAGGATCATGACATTGAGACACCACAAGGGGACATTTTGAAAAGGAAACTTGCAAGAGCCTGGAACCACTTGTAAGGAGAAAGCAGAGAGACAAAAATGCAAAAGAAAAGCCACCAAGAAACAAGAAAGCTGCAGGAACACAAAATTTCATTTAAGAGAACAGAGGAACTGGGAAAGAGATTATCAGAAATTTTTCTCTGGTGCAACATGACAGTTTTTGTGTAACCAGACTGAGGGACACCTGGAACCAAGCACCCTTGACCAGGTGTGCACAGTCACCACCTCTGCTTCATCTCCAACTGCTGACTCCCTCAGGCATATACAAGAGAACATCACGTGCTACATCGCTGGCTTCATAGCAAGGAAACTGCAGGGTGAAGTATACCAGGATTGCAGTGGTCTCCTGACTTGTTCAGAGAGAGGATTGAATT
This sequence comes from Theodoxus fluviatilis, assembly GCA_034096865.1. Classification (NCBI taxonomy): domain Eukaryota; kingdom Metazoa; phylum Mollusca; class Gastropoda; order Cycloneritida; family Neritidae; genus Theodoxus; species Theodoxus fluviatilis. The sequence continues at coordinate 51,209 of JAWQFJ010002724.1, read as the reverse complement.
CCACAATTCTGGTTACATGCAAACAATTCCAAAACATTCAGGGAGAGGGCCTCGTCTTTACTACTGAACAACTCAAAACTGTCATCAAAACAGCTGAGATGCATTCAGAAAGAACACAGAAAAAGTCCTGCATACGGACAAAATCTAAACTAGACTGACAAGCTTGCTAGAGAAGAACTTGTGTCTCATCATGACAATGGGATGTCTTGTGAAGAAGAGCCAAGTGCTGAGACTTGTAGTGAAACATTCACAAACATCAGTTTGCATTTCACATTGAAATATTGCAGTCAAACGATCAGAGGAGCTTCACAAAGGAAAGAAAAATGATGAAGATGAATCATGTGTGACTGTTTCCTGTGAATGGATTACAATGTTTCTAGAGAGGACTGCCTGCACAGATAAGTGTGTGTAATCACTCTATCTCCTTAAGATATTGTAGATAACACTTGCCACATTTCTGTAAAAGACAATTTTTTGGTTGAGCTGAAAAACCATAATATTTGCAAAAAGTATTTTAAAAAAAGTATATAAACGTTTTGACTGTTACTGTTAGTCTGTGTTTGTGCAGTTTTGTTGATATAAACCATAGTGTTTCGTGCAGATAGCACCACAGATACAAGAGAGGTAACTGAGTCGATATGATTGTTTTCGTCCTTGATCACGAAGACAGTGTGGAATCATCTTGTTACACACGATCATTGTAGGAGAAGGTGAGGAGAACTTGGTTGATTGCTTTGTCATTTCCTGGCTGCTTTCCTGCCCCCATGTTAGAGACAGCAGTGCATGGGGTTGAGATGCTATAGCTCTTTTGCAGCCAAGCTGCCATCATCCAGCCCATGGCCTCGGCAGAATCCCAAGTTGTACAGATTGATGCTTCCAAGGTCAGTTTCCTGCCTGGGTCGTGATCATCTCCTTTTGTGTGTTGTGGGCTTGCCGTGGGCTGGGGGTGAAAACAGACCCACTTCATCTCCCTGCACGATTACTAACAGATGATCCTCTTTAGTTAGGGGTGAGAGTAGCCCCATCAAATCTCCCTGCATGATTAATAACAGATGATCCCCTTTAGTTAGGGGTGAGAGTGGACCCGTCAAATCTCCCTGCACGATTAATAACAGATGATCCCCTTTAGTTAGGGGTGAGAGTAGACCCATCAAATCTCCCTGCATGATTAATAACAGATGATCCCCTATAGTTAGGGGTGAGAGTAGATCCATCAAATCTCCCTGCACGATTAATAACAGATGATCCCCTTTAGTTAGGGGTGAGAGTGGACCCATCAAATCTCCCTGCACGATTATTAACAGATGATCCCCTTTAGTTAGGGGTGAGAGTGGACCCATCAAATCTCCCTGCATGATTAATAACAGATGATCCTCTTTAGTTAGGGGTGAGAGTAGACTCGTCAAATCTCCCTGCACGATTAATAACAGATGACCCCCTTTAGTTAGGGGTGAGAGTGGACCCATCAAATCTCCATGCACGATTAATAACAGATGATCCCCTTTAGTTAGGGGTGAGAGTAGACCCATCAAATCTCCCTGCACGATTAATAACAGATGACCCCCTTTAGTTAGGGGTGAGAGTGGACCCATCAAATCTCCGTGCACGATTAATAACAGATTATCCTCTTTAGTTAGGGGTGAGAGTAGACCCATCAAATCTCCCTGCACGATTAATAACAGATGACCCCCTTTAGTTAGGGGTGAGAGTGGACCCATCAAATCTCCCTGCATGATTAATAACAGATGATCCCCTTTAGTTAGGGGTGAGAGTGGACCCATCAAATTTCCCTGCACGATTAATAACAGATTATCCTCTTTAGTTAGGGGTGAGAGTAGACCCATCAAATCTCCCTGCACGATTACTAACAGATGATCCTCTTTAGTTAGGGGTGAGAGTGGACCCATCAAATCTCCCTGCATGATTAATAACAGATGATCCTCTTTAGTTAGGGGTGAGAGTGGACCCATCGAATCTCCGTGCATGATTAATAACAGATGATCCCCTTTAGTTAGGGGTGAGAGTGGACCCATCAAATTTCCCCGCACGATTAATAACATTAACAGATGATCCTCTTTAGTTAGGGGTGAGAGTGGACCCATCAAATCTCCCTGCACGATTAATAACAGATGATCCCCTTTAGTTAGGGGTGAGAGTGGACCCATCAAATTTCCCTGCACGATTAATAACATTAACAGATGATCCTCTTTAGTTAGGGGTGAGAGTGGACCCATCAAATCTCTGTGCACGATTAATAACAGATGATCCTCTTTAGTTAGGGGTGAGAGTGGACCCATCAAATTTCCCTGCACGATTAATAACAGATGATCCCCTTTAGTTAGGGGTGAGAGTAGACCCATCAAATCTCCCTGCACGATTAATAACAGATGATCCCCTTTAGTTAGGGGTGAGAGTGGACCCATCAAATCTTCGTGCACGATTAATAACAGATGATCCTCTTTAGTTAGGGGTGAGAGTAGACCCATCAAATCTCCCTGCATGATTAATAACAGATGATCCCCTTTAGTTAGGGGTGAGAGTGGACCCATCAAATCTCCCTGCACGATTAATAACAGATGATCCTCTTTAGTTAGGGGTGAGAGTAGCCCCATCAAATCTCCCTGCACGATTAATAACAGATGATCCTCTTTAGTTAGGGGTGAGAGTAGACCCATCAAATCTCCCTGCACGATTAATAACAGATGATCCCCTTTAGTTAGGGGTGAGAGTAGACCCATCAAATCTCCCTGCATGATTAATAACAGATGATCCCCTTTAGTTAGGGGTGAGAGTAGACCCATCAAATTTCCCTGCATGATTAATAACAGATGATCCCCTTTAGTTAGAGGTGAGAGTGGACCCATCAAATCTCCCTGCACGATTTGAAAGAGACAACGAGGTAATTGAGACTTGACTTGCTCTTACCTGTCTTAACAACTTGATCAGTGGCCTTGCATAGCCTACAAGGGCTGATAGGCCTTACCACCCACCTTGATAACAGATTAAATCAAGGGAAATGATAGGCCTTAACACCCACCTTGATAACAGATTAAATCAAGGGAAATGATAGACCTTAACACCCACCTTGATAACAGATTAAATCAAGGGAAATGATAGACCTTAACACCCACCTTGATAACAGATTAAATCAAGGGAAATGATAGACCTTAACACCCACCTTGATAACAAATTAAATCAAGGGAAATGATAGGCCTTAACACCCACCTTGATAACAGATTAAATCAAGGGAAATGATAGACCTTAAAACCCACCTTGATAACAGATTAAATCAAGGGAAATGACAGACCTTAACACCCACCTTGATAACAGATTAAATAAAGGGAAATGATAGACCTTAACACCCACCTTGATAACAGATTAAATCAAGGGAAATGACAGACCTTAACACCCACCTTGATAACAGATTAAATCAAGGGAAATGACAGACCTTAACACCCACCTTGATAACAGATTAAATCAAGGGAAATTTGAATGATGATTTGCTCTTACTGCAACCAATGCCAGAGATTTGGGCAGTCGATGGCCTTTCTTAGCCCACAAGGGCTGATGAGTCATATACTCATCACTGTATCTATCCATTTGTGTTACAAAGTGATTGAGTAAAGTGTTTGGTTGCTAAGCCTGCTCATATCTGTTTGAAGAAGAAGAGAAAATAATATATGTGATCAGTGCTGCAAATAAGAAAAGCACTGCTGTTAAAGTAAAAACGACCAAAGAAGAAAATTAAGATAATACCCAAAAGACTTCCGATAATGGACCGCACTAGTGGACTCATCTGAGGAGAGGGGTGTGGGAAAGACAGTGGATCCAGCAAGCCAATGGGCCACAGCAACTGATTTGCATACTTTAAAAAAAGAGTAAATAAATACATGAGTATTTTAGGGAGAATTTATATGTTTATACATGTATAACTGTCTGCCTGCCTGCCTGCCTGTCTGCCTGTCTGCCTGTCCATCTCTCCGTCCGTCTGTCTGTCTGTCTGTGTGTCTGTCTGTGTGTCTGTATGTGTGTCTGTCTGTCTGTCTGTCTGTGTGTCTGTCTGTCTGTCTGTCTGTCTGTCTGTCTGTCTGTCTGTCTGTCTGTCTGTCTGTCTGTCTGTCTGTCTGTCTGTTTGTCTGTCTTAATAATTTACACCAATCAGATGTTGTGGCCCATCAGCTTGTGTTGCCCTCCAGCTTCACTGTTTTTCCAGCACCCCTCTCCTCGGACAAGTCCACTGGTGTGGCCCATTATCAGAAGTCTTTCCATGTTTTCTTTGTTGTGGAAGGGCTTCTCCTCTCCGTTTTGGAGTAGAAATACATCTAAAGCTTTGTGTGTGTGTGTGTGTGTGTGTGTGTGTGTGTGTGTGCGTGCGCGCGCTTATGTGTGTGTGTGTGTGTGTGTGACAAGCTCTCCCCTCCCCTTTTGCAGAAAGCCAAGAATGAGGAGCTAAGCAAGATCATGGGAGAACTGAAGGTCAAGGACACTGGGTCAGGTGACCAGGACCTGCTTGACCTCATGGACAGTGCATAATGGATGTTGCCATAGCAACCAGAAACACCAAACCCAATTCCACCCTCTCCATCCTACCTACCCATCCCCACCCTCTACCCCTTCCGCCTAACCTACTTGATGGTATTAGATGTCATGATTTGATGATCATCCCATTGATGGCTAAACACCAAAAACTCAAACCAGCCTGAGTTGACCTAAACGTGAGACAGGGTGTGACAGCTGTTGTGAAGGCCTTGTGATGATTTATGTGATGTGATACAGATGTTGTTGTGTGATATTGTTGACATTGAAACTTGCAGTAGTATTAGAGAGGTTGAAGAAAAAAAATTCTTTGAGGAAAGTTTTGATGCATTTTGTCAAATTTTTTTCCCTCCCCCAAGAGGAAAGCCTGCCCTCTGCATGGCACTACCCTTTTTTTCAATATTCAATTTTGTTATTGTTTGTTGTTGTATGAGCACAGTGAGGCAAAGACTGCTAAAAGGGCAGACAGGCTGTCAGGTTTACAACGATGAATCTTTCACCTGTCAAGCTTTCCGGGCCTCGAGCTGTAAGCTGCACCAAGTCTGTGGACTTTCACGATGTCAAATTTCCCATGGCTTCAAGTTTCAGCTTCACAAAGGATGTGGAGTTGTTCCCCCTGGGGCAGCACCTTAGTTTTCTCTCAGTGCCATGTGATACAGGAAATATCCAGAGCCAACCCTAGCTGCCTCAAACTCAAAGTCTTGGCAGTTGTCATAACCATATTTAATGGGAGAAGTCTCTTTTTCCTCCACAACCCATCCCATCCACTCACTCCCCCACCCCCCATCCACTCCCCCACCCCACCCTCTCATCCACCCCCACCCCACCCCCAATCCACTCGCCTGCCTCCACCCCCAGCCACTCACCCACCTCCACCCCCCCCCCCCCCCAATCCACTCACCCATCTCCACCCCCCCATCCACTCACAACCCCTACCCCCCCCCCCCTCCCCCCCCCCCCCCCCCCAATCCACTCACCTACCTCCACCCCCAGCCACTCACCCACCTCCACCCCCCACCCCCAATCCACTCACCCACCTCCACCCCCCCATCCACTCACCCACTTACACCCCCCCATCCACTCACCCACTTACACCCCCCCATCCACTCACCCACTTACACACCTGCAGCCGCTCACCCACTTATCCCCTCCCCATCCACTCACCCACCTCCACCCTCCAAAGCACTCACCCACCTCTACCCCCAGCCACTCACCCACCTCTACCCACCCATCCACCTACCCACATCCAGGCCCCCATCCTCTCACCCACCTCCACCCCCACCCCCCACCCCTCCAGCCACTCACCCATCTTCGGGCCCCCTAGCACACGCACCTCCACCCCCCAGCCACATAGCAGAGTTAGAATATATTCTTCTTTGTTGCATTATCATAGCTGATAGCCTTACGAATTTCATACTGGTTTAAAGTCAGTGATTAGGTGAAACTAGGGAAGAGTAGATACTTAAAAAGCTTGGATGTGATATATGTAAAAAAGATTAGATCTTTGCATCTGGTCAAGAGTTGAAGAATTTTTTAAGACTCTTATAGTAACAGAAAGTGACTGTATACTTGCAATGTTTGTGTGCAGTGATAAATTCTATTGAGTTTAGCAATGGGATGTATTGTCCAGAGACTACCAGCTGTAATAGTTGTTGACTCACATGCGAAGCAAAAGTGAGTCTATGTACTCACCCTTTTCGTCCGTCCGGGCGTCCGGGCGGCCGAAAACTTTAACGTTGGACTTTTCTCAGAGACTATTAAGTCTATCAATACCAACTGTGGCATGATGGTGTATGATGACAAGGCCTCAAAAAACATACACAGTGACTTGACCTTGCTTCAAGGTCAAGGTCACAGGGGCCATAAATGTTGTCTAAAAAACAGCCATTTTTTACATTTTCTCAATTTTCTCTGAAGTATTTGAGATTGGATAACTCACCTATATATGGTATATAGGGCAAAATAAGCCCTATCTTTTGATACTAGTTTGGTTGACCTTGCTTCAAGGTCAAGGTCACAGGAGCTCTTCAAAGTTGGATTGTATACATATTTTGAAGTGACCTTGACCCTGAACTATGGAAGATAACTGTTTCAAACTTAATAATTATGTGGGGCACATGTTATACTTTCATCATGAGACACATTTGGTCACATATCATCAAGGTCAAGGTCACTTTGACCCTTATGAAATGTGACCAAAATGGGGTAGTGAACCACTAAAAGTGACCATATCTCATGGTAGAAAGTGCCATTGTGCTTCCTATGTCTTGAATTAACAGCTTTGTGTTGCATGACCTTGACCTTGGGTCAAGGTCACATGTATTTTAGTAGAAAAAATGTGTAAAGCAATTCTTAGTGTATGATGTCATTGGTAGGTTTAGTTGTTTGACCTTGACCTTGAAGGTCACCTGAAGGTCAAGGTCATGTAAATGTCAAGATCATGTAAAGGTCAAGGTCAAGCATGTGAGTTGTATGGGCTTTGCCCTTCTTGTTTTTTATTCAATTTTACCAAAATCACCCCCTACCATCAATACTTTGTGGCACTGTCTCTCTCTCTGTTGTTTGTTCTGTCAGCTGTGTCTTGGAAGGAAGTGCAGTGTAGTCCAGGCCTTTGTGCAGAAACTCTTAGTCTGCTGTGCTAATCTCAGAGATTCTTTTACACTGGAGTGATTTCTTGTCGTCAAGGAAACTTCAAAAAGAAGTTTAATGTCCATGATTTTGAAGTCACAGTCCTCTCTTAAATGGCATATCTTTGACTAACAAAACTCCTGCGAGACACCCCCACCCCCACCCCCACTCCCCCACCAAAAAAAGAAGAAAAAAAGATGATAGACAGCACAACAGAAGCAGAAGTATAATTTATTGCAAAAGCTCCTGACAGGTCATCTACATATGCTATTTTCTGTGGAACAGGAAATGTTGTTTGCAAAATGACTATTTCAGGTCAAAATGAGTTTTTGCAATGAGCAGTATTTTCTCTACAGGGTACTCCATCAATATTTTTGATGTGAACGTCGATGACGGGATAGAACTAAATAAATGTCTCGATGATAAAACCATGAGCTCTAGGGGACAACAATAATACTTTTTTTTGGTACTTTTCTTTCTATGAAGCTCCTGTTGTTTTATCTTGTAGTTGATGAGAGGGGATACTCAGACTGTCAGAAATGAATTGTGAGTTCATTCCACATTACTGGGTTGTTTTAGACCATTTTCCCCATGTGACAGGATTTTCTATTGCATAGAGAGTCCCTGCAAGAAAATAAGCAGTGTTGTACATTGACTGTTGAGATGCTGTAGTTTTCTTTCTCTGACTTCCATCGACTTCAGAAGAGTGCTTTTTGACTCACATGCGAAGCAAAAGTGAGTCTATGTACTCACCCGTTTCGGGCGTCCGGGCGTCCTAAAACTTTAACGAAGGATTTTTCTCGGAGACTATTTAGTCTATCAATACCAAATGTGGCATGATGGTGTATGATGACAAGGCCTCAAAAAACATACACAGTGACTTGACCTTGCTTCAAGGTCAAGGTCACAGGGGCCATAAATGTTGTCTAAAAAACAGCCATTTTTCACATTTTCTCAATTTTCTCTGAAGTATTTGAGATTGGATAACTCACCTATATATGGTATATAGGGCAAAGTAAGCCCTATCTTTTGATACCAGTTTGGTTGACCTTGCTTCAAGGTCAAGGTCACAGGAGCTCTTCAAAGTTGGATTGTATACATATTTTGAAGTGACCTTGACCCTGAACTATGGAAGATAACTGTTTCAAACTTAATAATTATGTGGGGCACATGTTATACTTTCATCATGAGACACATTTGGTCACACATCATCAAGGTCAAGGTCACTTTGACCCTTATGAAATGTGACCAAAATGGGGTAGTGAACCACTAAAAGTGACCATTATGGTAGAAAGTGCCAATAAGCACCATTGTGCTTCCTATGTCTTGAATTAACAGCTTTGTGTTGCATGACCTTGGATGACCTTGACCTTGGATCGAGATCACATGTATTTTGGTAGGAAAAATGTATAAAGCATTTCTTAGTGTATGATGTCATTGCTAGGTTTAGTTGTTTGACCTTGACCATGAAGGTCACCTGAAGATCAAGGTCATGTAAAGATCAAGGTCAAGCATGTGAGTCATATGGGCTTTGCCCTTCTTGTTCTGTCTTGTATTTTCTCCTAGATTTGCATTAATTAATGCCATAGTTTATGCGATAGAATTTGATACATATGTGAAAACATACAAAGATTTTTATTTCATAACCGAAGATGACAACTTGTGGCTTGATATAGTTTGAAATAGATTGGGGTTTTTGTGAGAAACTGAGGGAGATCTGTATGTCTCTTTCATGCCGAATCTATTGGTATACATTCATTTATTTATTTGGACTTTTTGCCCAGCAGAAAGTTGTGACCAAAGATTTATGCACATTTGAGAAGATCTGAACAGTGTAATTTCAGCTCAGTTGTTAGTTACATTTCTGACTTGAGTCTAAAAGGCATCATTGAGGGCCAGTATTAGGTCTATGTCCATTGAAGGTTGTTATTTGATGTTTTGAAGAGATTTTACCATCAATACTTGATCACAGGGTGTAGGTGAAATTTCAACGAGGAATCTTTCTTGTGCCTTTTTAATTTACTTTTGATAATAAAAAAACGAACATAAATTGCTGTCTTCAGATTTTTTGGTGTGGCCAAGGTAAAAAGTAGCCCAAGTAATACATTTATTTGGTTCTTTTCCCCCCTCCTATGTATCTACAACTGATTCTGTGTTGCTGGAGGTTTGTTTTTTACTTGTATTTATCATTTTATTGCTTGCAATTTGAGGTGTAGTTTGTGTTGTTGCCCATGGCCTATATCTGAAAAGAAAAAAAAACAGGTTCAAGGAAACAGCTGTTGCATTGATCAATTTCAGTGGTTTATTTTGACTGTGATGTATGATGTATTTTTGAACAAATTTTTCTAAATGTTATCCGTCCAAGTGGAGCAGAGTGTACAGTAAGAACAACATGAACAAAATGGTGATAATGCACATTTGAGTTGCTTGCAATCAAAGTTACGTAAGTGTCAGACATCGTTTTGAAATTAATGAAAAGTGGGCACCTGAATGACCACAGTAAATATTTCCTGCAACTCTTATGCCACGAGTCTAAAAAGCAGATTTGTAAAGATGAATTATGGTGGATCTGCCGTAGCCATCTGTGCTGCCATTTCCATGAAGAAAGCCATTGTATACGACAGCACTGAGAACCTATTCAGAATATGAGGAAATGGGTGTTGTTTTTGCACAATCGCTCTGGAAGATGAAAGAATTTGAATAAAAAATCACCTGGCCAGCCTGAAAGTCATAACGCTACCTGTTGTTGTGTTGTTCCCACACAGGTATTTCTCTGTGCTTTATGGGTCCAAAACTGTTATTGTCTTGTTACGTTTTACATGAGTGCTGTGTGCTAGCTGATAATCTTCTGTGGTAAGCTTCGGTTGGTTTTTTGGTGTAACTGAATGTAGCTGTCCCCTTCATCCCTTTACAAACTGACCTTGGTTGTGTCAGTCTTGGATAGATGTGCGATTTCAGTGGATGAGGGCTCTGTGTCTTGTGTGGGCATTTGTCAATATAAACTGACTTACTTTCTTAGTGGCTTGATACCTACTAATGGAAAGACCTGCTTGTATTTGTTTTCAAGTGCTTTGTGATGATTTACTGGCCTGTTGCAGGACTTGGGTAGCATAAAGCTAAAGTGTGAAACTTTAGGCAGTTGGCTGCCTTTGAAGTTTGAAAGGGTTGTGTATATTTTCGCCTCTGTTGTATTGAGGAGTAGACCCTGATACACTAGGGCTATTATTACATGAGAATTTCTTGAGTTTTCTCCCCCCCCCCCCCCCCCATCCCTCTCTCTCTCCTTCTTCTTCTTCTTCTTCTTCTTCTTCTTCTTCTTCTTCTTCTTCTTCTTCTTCTTCTTCTTCTTCTTCTTCTTCTTCTTCTTCTTCATCATCTTCTTTCTTCCTTCTTCTTCTTCTTCTTCTTCTTCTTCTTCTTCTTCTTCTTCTTCTTCTTCTTCTTCTTCTTCTTCTTCTTCTTCTTCTTCTTCGGTATCTCTGTATTTCTCTCCGTGCAGGCTCGTGTGTCCCTCCACATGACAGCGTTGTGCTACCAGGAAATAAAGCTTTGGTTGATGTAAACTGCGTTTGTCAAATGTCGTACTACAGACAGTCTGGATTGACAAGTTAGAGCAACGTGCTCTGATACCAACTCAAGTCAATGAAAAGTGCTTGTATTTACAGACCTTAGGTTTTGCTGTGATTAGAATATGTAGAGGTAAAGAAACAGAAGATCTTTTTAATGTATGAATGTAATTGGGGCTTTTCCCCTCATTCATCCAATTATTCAGTCAATTATTCATTAATTAATTCTTTGGGGGGGGGGGGGGGGGGGTTGGCTCATGTATTTATCATTTGTTTAAGAAGAGAGATATGGGCAAATTAGCTATGTTGTAGTCAGCAATGGGGAGAATTTTCAACAACGTGCCAGTAGTTTTAGCTTCATTTGCCTTCCTCTGCAGTAGACTGCTGAGTCACAAGACAGATATTATAAGCAAAAATCGAGAGCATAAGATTACTCAAACTGTCTTGATTTTTGACTCACATGTGAAGCAAAAGTGAGTCTATGTACTCACCCTTTTCGTGCGTCCGGGCGTCTGTAAAAAACTTTAACGTTGTATTTTTCTCGGAGACTATTAAGTCTATCAACACCCAATTTGGCATGATTGTGTAGGATGACAAGGCGTACAAAAACATACATAGTGACTTGACCTTGCTTCAAGGTCAAGGTCGCAGGGGCCATAAATGTATTAAAAAACCAGCCATTTTTCACATTTTCCCAATTTTCTCTGAGGTTTTTTAGATTGGATACCTGACCTATATATGGTATATAGGGCAAAGTAATCCCTATCTTTTGATACCAGTTTGATTGACCTTGCTTCAAGGTCAAGGTCACAGGAGGTCTTTAATGTTGAATTGTATACATATTTTGAAGTGACCTTGACCCCAAACTATGGAAGATAACTCTTCCAAACTTCATAACAATGTAGTACACATGTTATACTTTCATACTAGGTCACCCGTGTCGTCCGTCCGGGCGTCCGAGCGTCCTGCCGTCCGTAAAAACCTTTAACGTTGAATTTTTCTCGCAGACTATTAAGTCTATCAACACCCAATTTGGCATAATGGTGTAGGATGACAAGGCGTACAAAAACATACACATTGACTTGACCTTGCTTCAAGGTCAAGGTCGTAGGGGCCGTAAATGTTAAAAAACAGCCATTTTTCACATTTTCACAATTTTCTCTGAAGTTTTTGAGATTGGATACCTGACCTATATATGGTATATAGTTCAAAGTAATTCCTATCTTTTGATACCAGTTTGATTGACCTTGCTTCAAGGTCAAGGTCACAGGAGCTCTTCAAAGTTGGATTGTATACATATTTTGAAGTGACCTTGACCCTGAATTATGGAAGATAACTCTTCCAAACTTCATAAGATTGTAGTACACATGTTATACTTTCATCATGAGACACATTTGGTCACATATCATCAAGGTCAAGGTCACTTTGACCCTTATGAAATGTGACCAAAATGGGGTAGTAAACCACTAAAAGTGACCATATCTCATGGTAGAAGGTGCCAATAAGCACCATTGTGCTTCCTATGTCTTGAATTAACAGCTTTGTGTTGCATGACCTTGACCTTGGGTCAAGGTCACATTTATTTTGGTAGGAAAAATGTGTAAAGCAGTTCTTAGTGTATGATGTCATTGCTAGGTGTAGTTGTTTGACCTTGACCTTGAAGGTCACCTGAAGGTCAAGGTCATGTAAAGGTCAAGGTCAAGCATGTGAGTCGTATGGGCTTTGCCCTTCTTGTCATATTCTTACAGCAGAAAGTGTTGTTTTCTTGACAAAATGCTACCGAATCTGATGCAGAAAAGTGAAGCCCGATAGGAAGTTCCATATTTTACTGATATTTTCAGGATAGATGTATGGAACAGAAAAAAGATAACATGCTAATTTAAAATAGAGCTGTATGTGTGTTTCATCAGTCCTGTTTAGTCTTGTTGACTTAAACTGTTTTCATTTTAGAAACAAAATGCTAAAATGAGGGGCATTAAAGCCCCACCACATATTGATTGACTCTCGTGGGCTTTGATTTCCTCATTCAAGGTAAGGAAGTTTTAAATGTCAGTGCTGAAATAAAATAAAATGTATCATTATGAACAAACGTTCATGAAATTTTTGTGGAGGAATAAAAATCTTCACCGAAAAAGCAACAGTTTCCTCAATTATCTGCAAAAAAAAATTCTCCAAAGCAGTAGTACACGAATAATAACACGAATAATAACACGAAACATCATGAAATAAATGCATGTGCACATGCCATGGTGGTTTAGGAAAGCACTGATGCAATTCTCGTGTTGCACTGATGATCACAGAGTGCACGCCAAAATTAGATGTGAGTGAGGTCGAAGAGGCAAAGTTTTTTTTCGGACTTTTAAACATTGCAGCAAAAGAGTGGTGTCAACAATTGAAAAAACCTCGCACTGTGAGTAACCTATAATCTTTGCTGTGACTGACTACTTTCCGACTGGGTCAAAACTACACGTTTTTCTCGAGAAAAACTAACTCTGATTGGTTGCAATTCATTTTGGAAACAAAATTACTAAAACTGAAATAATGTTAATTTTTCTTCATCGAAGTGATTACTAATGCTCCAAGATTTTCCCCTACATCATGTCAAGTAGCCATGGGCTAGCATAAGCATGTGTGAAGGTTTTACTTCGACGTTAAATAAAAGAACAAAGTGTGTTTTAGGATAAGATTGGTCCCAAAACGTTTAAAACATTAATTGAAGGTCTACTTATCCAAATCCTCGACTAAAAAGCAAACAAAGACGCAATGCCATCGTGTCAAACTGCAAAGACGAGTTGGCGACAAGTCCGCTGGAGTTACTCCCCTTGCCTCTTTGAAGTTGAAGCAAAGACCATACATTACTAAGACCGCGCACTCGACTGATTTTAGCGAGATTTTCGACAGAGTGATCTCCCCGTTTTCGCGTGTCTCCCCCGGAGCGCTTGTGCGAGATACACATGTATAGTGAGTGTTGTATCTATAGTATATGCCACGTGCGTGAGGAATAAAGTTTAGTGTATGAATAGCAGAATGCAAGTGCGTGCAAGAGTTTTTATAGTATTTCTTGAAAGCGATATGTGTATGAGAAACCGTTTGTTCCGTAGTTTGTAAACATGAACACTAATTAGCCGAGTGCGTGGAGAAGCAAATGTAAACACTAAAATGAAAATTCCCACACTAAAGCTGGGGAAAGGGTCAAGGTGTCAGTAAACGATATCTCTCCTAAAAGATCTAAACACAATTTTCTCCATGGAAAAGCACGTCCCTAACAAGCTGGTCTTAATAAAGAAATAAACACCGGACGCATAATTATGATCTGCTCGCTGAGCAGCAGACGATCAAACAGCATACAGGCCTTAGCTCCGTCGAGATCGAGTCAAACAGAGTTATCTTTTCCTACTTTCAGCAAAACAATGGCGCGTCGCTTACAAAATCTGTGAAAGACACGACTGTTTTTGGAGCAGAAAGTTTGTTGTTTCTACAATGGTGACCTCCTGCTGTGTGAAGAACTGCCACAATAGGCATGACAGAGAGAAAGATCGACGTTTTTTGGTCGTACCGCGTGTTGCAACGCGAAAATGCAAGGAAATGCTGGATCTCACAACTCAAAGGCGCCGTGAGTGGATCGCTCAACTGAACCTGAAGTCACTCACTTTTGACACTAAGGCAGATCGATTTGTTTGTTCGGATCACTTTGTAAATGGTGTACACGCTCCCTGTCATGCCTGCCTATCCCAAGCCATCACCCTGCACCGTGCTTCTAGACATGCACATTTACACACATACACACATACACGTTTGCATGTACACACAAAATAAAGGTTGTCATTACGCAAATTATTTTCAGTAAGACGTATCACCAAAAATGGTCTGAAATAAACTTATTTTATTTACTCCCATGGTAAAATCTCATCGTACACCGTCCTATTTCACGGTCACTTGTAAGTTGTCGTTGCGAACGAGGCCTATTCACAAAACGTCGACCCAGATTTGTACCGGTCCAATCAGATTGAACAAACATTGAATATTGATACAATTGATATTGCTGTTTTGTAGTATCAAAAAGTCAAATCAGGTAACAGAACAAAACACTGTTGTTAGTCTCTGCGACATCTTGGCCTTTCTTTCTCCCCTGTAATCTGTCCTGCATACTCTCTTTCCGTCTTTTCTAGTATTTGTTAAGTTACAAAACGCAAAACATTAAAAAATTCTCACCATTTACAAAGTGATCCGAACAAACAAATCGATCTGCCTTAGTGTCAAAAGTGAGTTGGAGGGACAAAACTTCTCAGAAGTGTACCAGTCTCGTTCAATGGGGTTGATTTTGAGTTCATCTCAGGGCTGTGTTATGATCAGCAGTTCAGAGCAGTATGTAATGATCAGCAGTTCACACCAACATGCAATGATCAGCAGTTCAGACCGACATGCAATGATCAGCAGTTCACACCAACATGCAATGATCAGCAGTTCACACCAACATGCAATGATCAGCAGTTCACACCAACATGCAATGATCAGCAGTTCACACCAACATGCAATGATCAGCAGTTCACACCAACATGCAATGATCATCAGTTCACACCAACATGCAATGATCATCAGTTCACACCAACATGCAATGATCAGCAGTTCACACCAACATGCAATGATCAGCAGTTCACACCAACATGCAATGATCAGCAGTTCACACCAACATGCAATGATCAGCAGTTCACAACAACATGCAATGATCAGCAGTTCACACCAACATGCAATGATCTGCAGTTCACACCAACATGCAATGATCAGCAGTTCACACCAACATGCAATGATCAGCAGTTCACACCAACATGCAATGATCAGCAGTTCACACCAACATGCAATGATCAGCAGTTCACACCAACATGCAATGATCTGCAGTTCAGATCAACATGCAATGATCAGCAGGTCAGAACAGCATGCAATGATCTGCAGTTCAGATCAACATGCAATTATCAGCAGTTCAGACCGACATGTAATGATCATCAGTTCACACCAACATGCAATGATCAGCAGTTCAGAGCAGTATGCAATGATCAGCAGTTCACACCAACATGCAATGATCAGCAGTTCACACCAACATGCAATGATCAGCAGTTCACACCAACATGCAATGATCAGCAGTTCACACCAACAGGCAGTGATCATCAGTTCACACCAACATGCAATGATCAGCAGTTCACATCAACGTGCGATGATCATCAGTTCAGAACAACATGCAATGGTCATCAGTTCAGAACAACATGCAATAATCATCAGTTCACACCAACGTGCAATGATCATCAGTTCAGAACAACATGCAATGGTCATCAGTTCAGAACAACATGCAATGGTCATCAGTTCAGAACAACATGCAATAATCATCAGTTCACACCAACGTGCAATGATCATCAGTTCAGAACAACATGCAATGGTCATCAGTTCAGAACAACATGCAATGGTCATCAGTTCAGAACAACATGCAATGATCATCAGTTCAGACAACAGTCTGCAGGAGGCCGAAGAAGACCCCAAGTTCCGCTGTGAGTACTTCGTGCCTCGATGCCTGAGTGCAGCTTGGCTGACTGCATGGATGTGAAAAATGGCTTAACTAGGCTGACTGCATGGGTGTGAAAAATGGCTTAACTAGGCTGACTGCATGGATGTGAAAAATGGCTTAACTAGGCTGACTGCATGGATGTGAAAAATGGCTTAAATAGGCTGACTGCATGGATGTGAAAAATGGCTTAACTAGGCTGACTGCATGGGTGTGAAAAATGGCTTAACTAGGCTGACTGCATGGATGTGAAAATGGCTTAAATAGGCTGACTGCATGGGTGTGAAAAATGGCTTAACTAGGCTGACTGCATGGATGTGAAAATGGCTTAAATAGACTGACTGCATGGGTGTGAAAATGGCTTAAATAGGCTGACTGCATGGGTGTGAAAAATGGCTTAACTAGGCTGACTGCATGGATGTGAAAAATGGCTTAACTAGGCTGACTGCATGGGTGTGAAAAATGGTTTAAATAGGCTGACTGCATGGGTGTGAAAAATGGCTTAACTAGGCTGACTGCATGGATGTGAAAAATGGCTTAACTAGGCTGACTGCATGGGTGTGAAAAATGGTTTAAATAGACTGACCGCATGGGTGTGAAAAATGGCTTAACTAGGCTGACTGCATGGGTGTGAAAAATGGCTTAAATAGGCTGACTGCATGGGTGTGAAAAATGGTTTAAATAGGCTGACTCGATGAAAAAAGGGTTTAGGGTTAGGTTTAAGGGTCAGGGTCAGGGTCAGGGGTTAGGGTTTGGGTTCGGAGTTAGGATTAGGGGTTCGGGTTAGGGTTAGGGTTAGGGTTTAGGGTTAGGTTCAAGGTCAGGGTAAGCGTTAGGTTTAAGGTTTGGGTTATCGGTAGGGTTAAGTTTACGATTTGGGTTAGGGTTTGGATTAGGGTTAGCGTTACAGTAAGGGAAGGGTTAGGGTTATAGTTAAGGTTAGAGTACGGTTACGGTTAGGGTTGGGATTAGGGTTAGGGTAAGGCTTAGGCGTAGGCTTAGGGTAAAAGGTAAAGGTAAAGGTGTGGTTTTTTATAGCGACTTACACCCTTTGTCTGGGTCTCAAACTGCTTACACTTTACCCCCTGATCACTGGGCATCTTCATCAATCCTTACTGGTACCTCACAACAAACATAGTGACATACATTTAAGACGCACACAGTCAGGTACCAGCACCAACTCCGCTCCCTGGGGAGTATTCCAACCCGATGCTGGCGCTTGGCCGCATACAAGGGTTAATCGCACAACGTTTTTGCCAATATTGCCCTCACAGGTACCCGGTTTTACTCCTGGGTGGGGAGAAACAATGCGAGTTAAGCATCTTGCTCAAGGATGCAACTCTGGAAACCGCGCAGCTTCGAACGCCGTACCCACTGGCCGCAAGCGACTGTAGGTCCAGCGCGCTAACCACTCGGCCACAGAGGGTCAGGGTTAGTGTTAACTTTAGGGTAAGGGTAATCTTAGGGTTAGAGTTAGGATCAGGATTAGGGTTAGGTTAGGGTTAAGCAGGTAAGGTTTAGGCTTAGGTTTAGGCTTATTGTTAGGCTTAGGGTTAAGGTGTGGTTTAGAATTACATTCTAGGGTTTCTGTTTGGGTTAGGGTTAAGGTTATGGTTTTGATTATGGTCAGTCTTAGCGTTAGGGTAGGGTTAGGGTTAAAGTTAAGTTTAGGTTTAGTGTTCAGGTCATAATGACAGTTCCTGTTGCATTTGACTTTCATGACCTGTCTTGCATTTGAAAGGATGCGTGTTTATTCTGTGCAGAAAAGTCGGCTTCCTCCTTCCCCCCAAATTAAAGAGAAAGTGTTAAATGTGAAAAATCATCATCTTGGGGATTGCATGCAGCATTATACTAGACAGTAAATGACATTTTAACGTTATTCATCACACAGAAGGCATTTCAACTCGTGTAATCTATGGGCAAATGTTTTTCAGGGGGTGGAATCGTGGTGGGCGTTGGCAGGGGTGGGAGAGGGGATAGGGATGGGACCCCTTGAGCTGCAATAGGGAATAAATCACGGATAACGTGGATCTTCCAGTAGGCCTACAAAGCTTGTTACTAATGTTAGACGCCACTGTGCTGATTTCGTTTCGCTGTGGTTCGTCAAGGCTGCAGTTGATTTGGTCTGTATGAAATAGCTTCATTTCAGCTAGCAATTATATTTTTTTAAGTTAAGGAGCGATATACTTTTCTGCAGGTTGGGTTGTACCAAACCCTTCGCCTTTGCTTTCGTCCTTGGAATGCTTTGCACTCTTTTCAATCCCGATTTACCTTCTGATACTCTCCCCCTCCTCGCCTGCCCCCTCCCCACAGCCCCCGTTCCCCAACTTCCTTCTTCATCAAGGACACCATGCAAGCCCCTTTCCGGATCCCTCTTTCCCTTCCACCCCTAACTCTTGTCCCTACTCACTAATTCACATTTCTTCCG